>CALNHX010001077.1:0-254086 GCA_940337035.1 Agriotes lineatus
TGTCGAAACTTAACCAAAAGTTAGCTGCGACGCCGACGGTTGAATAAATATTATTATCGTGCCATAAATTCGAACAGAGTTTAGAAGTTGTGTTTCACAATAAAACCAAAGCTGGTTGTATAAAAACAATCAGATTCATTGAACCCCCAATACATTTCGATGCATTCAATTTTAGCAACGGTACAGCTGTTTATAATGACACTTAATGTGTTAAAGATTTTGCTTTCAGGTGTGTTGCTAAATTCGGCAGTTTCCTAGCGTGCACCGAAGTGACAAATGACGTACAACGAAATTCACTTTTATATGCACACACATGCCGCTGAAAATATTTTCCCGTGAAGGATAGGTAAAATGTGTTGCATATTTTTATTACTTGGGTATAAAAATTCCTTCAGGCGTGATGGAGCATACGTTAGCGTCAGAAATATATTTAAAATTTACAGCTAGAAAAAGGGTATTGAAAGCGTTGGAATGGTTTACTTATATAGTTCAAAGCTATAGAAGTGTTTTTCTGTTTGGGGTAAAAGTATTAAAAATTTGTGCTTTTACAAGAACATTTCAGGCATGGCGCTTTTTATTGAACTGAATTTCAGTGAATTGCTTTGGTTTAGCAGGAGGCCATGTAGTTTCGAGAATAAATATAATTCCACTTAACCTTCATTCGTCTAAAATAGCGTTTCCCAAACTATGGGGGGCGTCAAGTCCAGAATAAATTTAAAAAATAGGATGCAAATTACTAGATTAAAACTAATAAACTACTTAATGTTTAGCTTTAGCATATTATTTTTTTACAAAATATTGCATATAATAATATATACAGTGTGTCCAAAACAAGGAGGGCCAGTATGGGGATCTCAGTAATTGTAAGAGATACAAATTTGATTAAATAGGAAGAAAGTTGCGCAATTAAATGACTAACAAAATGACGCCTAGACAACCTTGATATGATTTTTCGTTTTTGAATTATCTCAAAAAACCGAATTTTTGGCGTTAATATTAAAGTTAGAGCAAAACTAATTAAACTTATTTATAACAGCTTTTAGTGGACTTAATGATTGCGTTATCAAATTTTTTATCCGACATTTCGTCTTCGAGAAACCATCATCAACTTCATTTTTTTAAATACGGTCCTGGTTTTTTTATGCCAAATTTGTGAAGCCGTTTTTATTCTAAATTCAACAATGTACCACACATTATGGTTTAATTACGTTTCGAGCTTTTTTTGTATCATCATCAGAAAATATTTAAGATACGGACCTGCATTTCTGATAATTTTGTAAAAATAAGTTCATACAGTAAGTTAGGCGTTTTTAGATGCCGTTAAAATATTGAAATGCACATCATTATGTTATAATTCTGATACATTAATTTAATAACCAACCAATAACTATTAACAATAAACAACAAATAAATGAACAAAAGATAGACAGAAAGTATAACAAAACGAGCATCGAAACAATTACCTACATTGTAGGTATTCAAAGTTTTGAAACTTTGAAACAGAAGAAGAACTTAGAAGGTTGGTTCTTCAAGCCTTTCAAAGTATAACGTCAGTATTGCTGAATAATGTTTTAGATTCTACAGTTAGAAGATGTTATTTATGCTTAAAGAATGATGGCAACCTGTTTGAATACCTTCTGTAAATTTAATACCCATTAAATATTTCGGTGTTCGTTTTATTATTCGCTCTGTCTAACTTTTGTTCATTTATTACACGCCTAACTCACTGTATGAACTTACTTTTACAAAATTATGAGAAATGCAGGTCCGTATCTTAAATATTTTCTGATAATGATAAAAAAAGCGGACGGTTCATTACGTAAATAAAAGGGGTAACCTTCTCTTTGACAGTAGCGTCAGCTAAATATATTTCTCGGTGCTTATAAAGTTTTCTACTCGGATCGCAAAACGCGGACACACAATGGCTGTTTACTGTTGTTTCAGTTTTGTTTGTGAGCTTTGTTCGATTAAGAGTGGCGCGTGTATCTTATTCTGTAGTTTTTGTAAATTTTCTGAATTGCGATGTTTTGACCCTTTTCAAAAACAAATAAACGCTGCCAATGACTGAAGATCAATGATAGCCGTCAGCGCATATGACGTGACTTACTGGTGTCTTTTCATTTCAATCCTGCTCCAGCTTCATCAGAAACATTGGTTTAAAATATAGGACAAAGGGACAATTACTAGAACAATCTGTAAAATATAGGTATATGTTAGTGTTTGGACTTGTGAAAGAATAAGTATCCTCAATTATGTCAATTTACCTGTCTTTTGTTTTCAAAATGTTTAAGTAGTTGGAATGGTAACATCTTTTATTATTGATACGATCTCGTTAGATAAAACATTCTTAGTTTTCATAGTTTGTAGCTGTTTTTGTATCTGCTATACAAATTCTTATTTCAATCAGCGGTTTTCAACTAGGTTTATCAGTCACCTGTCAACTTTCAACAGTCCCTGATCAACACCAAATTGATATTTTGTTTTAAATTTCAAGTTACCTAATACATTTTTTATAGCTATGTGTATTACTAGGGAGTAAACTGTATCATTTCCTCCCGCGGTGTAGTTATTTCTTCAGCGTTAGCGAGAACAGTACCTAATCAATTGTAATCATGCAAGGGAGGAATTTACGTTTAAGTCCAGAGTTATACATTCAACACTTTTACATTTTATGATGTGACAATCTCTCGTACTATTCAGCTGCATTCAAAAATATGTAAATATGAAAACCAGGAGGTTAGTTGATTTATTATTAATCACATGCCTCCCGTCTCTAATGGCAACGGTAGTCAATGTATTATATTCCCTCCCACTGCCATTGGAAACCGACCAGGGAACCAAACGTATATTTTCAGGAAACCCCTAACAGGCGACAACAAAATGTTACTTTCGTATATAGGGAAAATATTTTCCAACTAAGCCAACAACAAATACTCAAGTTGCGCCAGTTGAATCACCACGTAGCGTTCTACAAAATTTAAATAGAAATTTGCTGTCAAACAATTAAAAAATCCAATGCTCCACCCTGTATACTTAGGTAAGTTACATATTTTCGTCATTCAGCTTCATGTTACGCGTATTTAATAGTACATTGTTCTACAAGTTAAGAAATGTGAGAGTCTTTCAATGTTTAATTTACGAGCGAGCGATGCAAAACGAGTGGATTAATTTATTACGAACATGGAAAAATTACTTTTATTTACAACCATATATGTAATGTTAACATTACTGACCTCATTTGAGTGCGGGAAGTCGTACATTTCCGCCCGCTACTTCCCGCACTCGAGTTACATATATGGTTGTAAATAAAATAGTATACAAACCTCGACAGGAAGTTTCCTTAGTCTCGAGATAATAGCTGATTTCGACGCTTCGCGTCTCAATCAGCTAACTATTCTCTCGACAGTAATGAAACACTTCCCATGGCGGGCTGTAATATACTATTATTCGCAATCACATTGTAATGTGTCAATTTCATGACATGATAACAGCTGGGAACTAGATGATTACTTGAAACTAGCCAGGAAATTATTACATACCCCGAAAAATATTACATACCTGAAGAGTGGGGTGTTTCCATGGTAACAAAACATTGAGTGGGTTGTTTTTATGGTAACAAAAATATTAGCTACATCAAGATATCTATTATTCAGAATTCAATTGTAGTTATTTTTAAAATTAGATGATTGCAAATAAAATAGTATACATACCACAGTGGAAAGTTTCATCCCTGTCTCGAGATAAAGTTGACCTCGACGTTACGCGTCTCGGTAAACTACCTAATCTCTCGACAGTAATGAAACACTTCCATCCTCGGTATGCAATATACTATTACGTACAAGGATCAACATTTGCAGCGTTAAGGCGAGTATACAAAAAAAAACATTACTTTTATTAGAATAATAAGTTCATCTACACAAGTACACAATAAATTGGTTTAAAAATAAAACGTAATCAACATTTTCAGTGTTAAGTCGAGTATACAAAACAAAACATTAGGTACTTTACTAAAAATAGGTTCATCTACACATCTACACAATACATTTTTGGTTTAATAATAAAACGTAATTAACATTTTCAGCGTTAGCCGAGTATAAAAAACAAACCATTACTTTTATTAGAATAATAAGTTCATCTACACATCTAAACATTAAAATGTTGATTTAAAAATAATATGTAATCAACGTTTTCAGCGTTAAGTCGAATTCTGCGTTCTTCTAAAATTCGCCCAGCTGTAGAAAATACTCTTTCGCTTGTAGCGGAACTTGCCGGTATGTTTAACATGTCTCAAGTTTTTTTAACAGTGGCGTATTTACACTGTTTTTCCAAAATCCTAAAATGTCATCTACATTTCCGAATTTTAATTTAACATACTAATTTAGTTCTGTTTCGACATCATCCTAATTACATGTGTCATCGTCAGAGCTATCTCTAAGTGTAGAAAGATAAGAATCTGATGCTGATGTACTAGTTTTGAGTCGTTTGCGATGTATTTCATCATTATCATCTATAGTTTTATTTGCATTATAATCTTCTCTTTTATGTGAAGGTATGAACTTTAAGGATTTATAATTAGGGCCCAAAAATAAAACCACATAATGTAACTTGTTTGGCACAATTTGTGATTTAATGAATTTAAATGTTGCTGCACCCTGCGGTTTTTTATTCGTTACTAAATATTTAACGTGAAATTAACGTGAAACGTGAATCATGCCTTGGAAATTTTCACTCACGTTAAATCACGTTCACGTCACGATTTTCAAATATTAGTCACGTTCACGACGTGACACGCCGTGACACGATGTTACACGACTGTTTTAACGTCACGCGCCCATCCGTACTAAGAGATTTAATGATAAAAAAAACCTTCAAAAGTGAAAGAGTATGTAGGTTACTATAGCCAATAAAACATAAAAATTAAGCATTTTTAGATTACGATTACGAATCGACACAACACTAATGACAGTTTCAACTTGCAAGAAGGTTCTACTAAATAAAACTACGTATATGACAATAATTTTTATTGAAAGTAATTGATGTTGTACAATTACAATTACTAAGTAATTGGTAATTGAATTACTATTTCCTGTGAGTAATTGAATCTCTGGTAATTAAATTACTGCATTGGGCGGTAATTGGTAATTAGTAATTAATTACTTTCTAAAAGTAATTTGCCCAGCTCTGATCACAACGATGTATATATATTTCTTTCTAGTATCCATATAATACAATGTTATACAAAATATAGAAATAAAAGTAATAATCTGAAGTACTACAACAGATACAGACAAGAAATAATAAACAATATTTGCTCACAGAAGTTTAAAAAGAAAACTTGTACGTGAGCGCTCAAATTAGCATTTAACAACCATATAGACGTAGTATTTTTAAAAAGAAAGTTTTGTAGGTATAATTTGGTTCAGAATAACCTTTCGCATAGAGAAAATAAAAGTACTAGTTAAATTAACGTAAGCGGTAACATTAATAACTACTGTTGGTATTGTTATTATTAATTAAATTGAGAATTATATGCCTAGGTTTACTATAAACCCAGAGTTTAAGTTTGCGTTTAAATAAATGAACATTATTACAGTTCTTGACATCATTGGGTAAAATAGAAAATACACGAGGTGCCATATAGCCATAGGACCGCTGTCCTGATGTTTTCGAGGCACCTTCAACTTGTATTTTGACGTGGCTTTTATATCTTGTATGCTGATGATGCGGTATAAGTTTTAAATTGTCACTTATTTTGTATTGAAGGCACAAGATTCTGTAACAAGACAATTGTCGAGTATCAAACAATTTGGAGTTTTTATACAATAGGTCGGATGAATACAGTCGATCTTTATTCATAATAATTTTTATAAAGTATTTCTGTAACACCTCCAAAGGTAGCAAGTGACTTTTTAAAATTCCACCCCAAGCAGCAACACCATATTGTAAATGAGATTCCACTAATGAATAATAAAGAATTCGTAAATGTTTAACGTTAAATATTTCTTTTAATTTTTTAAAATGAAATAAAACCACTCTTAACCTCTTTAATAACGAATTAACGTGCATATCCGATTTAAGATGTTGATCAATTTCAACTCCTAAATATTTTATACTACTAACTGATCCAATATGGTGACGTACACAATTATTTTCTATAATTAATTCTGTAAATGATTTTTTTAAATTTTTGTAACAACTAAACGCTATAAATTTAGCTTTATTGAAATTTATTGATCAAACCACTTTTTAATCATTTTTAAGTCGTTTTCTGCTGCCAGTTTTACATTGTTCCAAGAATTTGCAGTGTATATCACTACAGTGTCATTTGCAAAGGCAGATATTGTGGAATTAAGATTAAGTAAACCATTGATATAGATGGTATCAATTCGAACCTTCTGTACCCTATTTTCCAAATTCCCTTTCATTAGGTTCAAAGCCAGCCCACGGAAGCCCATGTCCTGCAAAGTCTCAAGTAACTCTGCGTGACTAACAGTATCAAATGCTTTTGCTAAATCCATAAAGACACCTCTAACACATTTACTTGAATCTAAATTTATGTAAATGTTGTAGGTAAGGTGGACTAAAGCATCTTCTGTAGATATTCATTCTTTAAAGCAAAATTGTTTATGGGATATTAATTCATATTTATTTAAAAACGACACAATACGTGCTTTTAATAGCTTTTCTGGTTTATAAATTGCAAAATTTCTAAAGGGTCGGTTGGATGGAAGTAAATACAGCGACTGAATACACTTCCCTTTATCGTATCAGCTGGTTTTGATATACTGTTTGCCATGTTTTCTTTTACATTTGCAAATATGGATTAAAGTGATTGGAAATTTATTTTTTATTTTTATTACCTTTATTTCGCTAATGCCATTATTACATTTATTTTTATTGAATAGATTATTTACAACCTTCCATAGTGATCTATTGGAATTTTGATTTGATTCAACTTGATTCGTATAATATGCATCTTTTGTTTGTTTAATTAATTTAGTTAGCATATTTTTATAAATGTTATATTCATTAACATACTCGAGATTTTTGGATATTGTAACGCTTTCTTATAAAGTTCATTTTTTCTGGAAGCAGATTTTAAAAGCCCATTTTTAATCCAAGGATTACGCTTTCGACCGCGACTCTTCAAAGTTTGAGTACTGGAAGATATCTGAAGAGCATTTTTTATTTTATTAATAAATTAGTCAACTAAATATTCTACGTTATTACTTTCATATAAATCATCCCACGTTTCTTTTTCTAAAATGCCAATGATTTTGTTATTATTTATTAAGTTCTTGTTATTTAAATCAACATTTGCAATAATAGGAAAATGGTCTGATATGTTTAGTTTCATTACGTATGATAAAGGATTAACTAATTTATAACTTTTTAGATAAATATGATCAATGAAAGACTTAGATAGTTTTTGAATTCTTGTGTATGAGTTGATTAAAGACGCAAAACCAGCAGCAATCATAATATTTAAATAATCATTACAATAATCATCATTTGCTTTCATGTCCATGTCAACATCAACTGCAAGAAAATTATACTTAACATTACTTACTTCGTTGTTCGACAAATATGTTTCTAATTTATTATCGAAGTCAAATACACAAGTTGAAGGTGACCTATATAAAGCATCAATTACAATCGTATCCCAAAAATTAGAGACAGTAGCCCGTATTACTTTTATTTCACCCACACTTATAATTTTTGTTTTACTCCCAAATGTATCTTTTATATACATAATAACACAATAATTTTATTAACATCACCCTCGTTATACGTCGTAGTAAAGCCAGGTATTTTATAAAAATTTGGATAGTATACATTAAATGTTTCGGTAAAAACAATGCAATCGAAGTTATAATTTAATTTACATAAAAGCAATAAAATTTCATCCATATTTTTGTTAATACTCTTAATATTAATGTGGAAAATGTAAAAACGTTCAGAATGTGTCTTATGCTGGGCTAATGCCATATGTTCATCTAGCTCATCTATATCTGTTGTTTTAATCTCAGAAAAATCTAAATCTCTAATATATTGGTCCATACCAAGTAATTTTAACAAATTAAATAGAATTTTATTTACTTATAACTTAAATAAAACGAAAATGCAATAAACACATCAGTAAACGCAAGTTAATAAAAGTAACAGAAGGACGTGCATTGGTACATAGTACGCGCTTGCTGCATTGATATATATTAGATTAGGAGTTTTTGTAGATCTCGCAGGTATTAATGGAGTGGATATTTACTTTATCTTGACAAAAATTCGTCCTTCGTTAGACCATACTGAACGGCATCCTATTTTCTGTGATGCAAATTTTAACAGCACGAATCGTTTGCGGGTGAGATCTTCCCTAATTGTAATTTTTTATCCCTTGAGTTTAGCATTATTACTAAATATCGTTTTCTTCGTACATCTTCGAACAAATTTTATTCTCATGGGTTTATTCTTGCCGCTCCTTCCTTTCAGTCGATGACTTACATCAATTTCGGAAGGGGTTAAATCCACTGCAAGCTTTTCTTTACAAAATTTGGTTACAACCTGGTCGGTGTTCTCATCCATGGACTCCGGTAGGCCAAATATTCACAAACTACTTTTGCGTGTATAGTCTTCGCAATCATCTAATTTGTAATTATAGTATGTTTTTGCTTCATTTAATTCAGCCTTCAGTTTGCTCATCTCTTGTTCCAAATTATTGATCACTTTGCACATAGACTCATCTATTAAGTTTTTAAATTTGCCAATTAACAAATCACTTTTTGAGCCAATATATCGAAGTATTCATCATCGATGTTTTCAGTACCACTTTTTTTTTCTTCGGTACAATTTTTCCTACGATTTCTTGTAGACATTTTGTAATCAACTCTCAACTTAACAGTCACTGCAAAAACATTGTTACTTGCAGATATACCATATATAATGTACTTAACGAGAATAATCTAAAACTACTTAAAACTTACTAAAAAATAACAAGTAGCAGTTTATTTAAACAAACTACTGGCTTAAATGCGCCTGTTTTGAACTGCACAACTTGTCCAAGTTTGGTTCTAAATGAGTAATTGCTAACTTTAGTTCACGTTCGATGTTGAGACGGTTTATGTATTTCGATTTTATATAAGCCACTGCAGAGAAACCAACTTCACACAGCTACGATGTAGGAAATGCCAATGTAATCTGCATAGGTGTCTTAAATAATTCTGTAAAATCCTCTTGCGAGTTAATCCAAAGGTCGACAATGGTTGTCGACGAAAATTGTCCCTTCTTTTATGTACTTTATGTTAAACAATAAATTGTTTCTTTTCTTCCACCGATAAATCTGTAGGTGTAACCTCAAATGCGTTTATTATTTACTTATTATTGTTCAGAAAACCATCACCTTCAAAGAAGTAACGTTTAAAATTTTTAGATAACGTATTTAAATGTTACATGCATTGAAAAATTACACATACATTTATATGGCTTGGTTTGTTAACGTTAATAAATATTTTTAAATTAATAAACATTTCTGTGTCCTCACTGTTTATCTTGTTTCACCAAAGGTCCAATTTTCGCCAAAAGCTGTCCATTTTAGCTGATAGTTGTAATATATGAGTATTACTGTTTTGCACCTGGGTATTTAAAATATTTAATTTTTCAAAAATGTCAGTCAGATAAGCCAGTTTCATTATAAACAGTATGTTAACAAAATTGTCGGCATCTGTGTGATTTTCTTCTTTCAAAAACGCATATATTTTCTACCTAAGCTCAAAGACCCATTGCATAACTCTTTCACGTAATAACCATCGAGTTTCGCAATAATACAGTAGTGCTGTATGATCAGCACCCAGATCATCACACACTGAAGAAAATAGTCTTGCCCTTAAAGACCTTGTTTGTATATAATTTACAACAGAATTTACAATAACTGGATGATACCGAATGAAGTCCTGGGCTGGTTTCCTTCGAAGCGAGAGATTCCGCGTGTATCATGCGGTGATATCAAATGGAATTGGATTCTGTTTGCATATAAGTGCTTATAGACCTTCATATTTTTCTACCATCGCCGGTGCTCTATCAGAACAAAAACCAACACAGTTTCTCCGATCCATGCCAGAGTTTACTATATACTTATCAGTAATTTGAAACAGATCCGCACCTGTAGTTTTTTTCTGTATTTCTTTGCAAAAAAGAAAGTCCTGGATTATAGTTGCATATCGTAGCAGCGAATCTAGGCTATTAAATGTGTATCTTTCATAATAGCAAATAATTTGTTTCTAAGTTTTGAAAGAAACTGCTCCTGCAGATCCTCTGACATATCATTAATGCACCTACTAATAGTATTACTTGATACGGGTATTTCCTGAATCTCTTTAGCATAACCTTCTCCAAGCATATAGGTATCAACGGCAGGAGGGAAAATAAGATCTTCCGCAATAATGTGAGGTTTTTTGCACTTGGCTATGCGATGTGTAACTTTATAAGATGCAAGCAGAGATTTTTGAGGCAACCACTAAACTGTATTAAATGCTAATTTCTGATTACTAAACTCTTTCAACTTCTTCACAAAGAAAGGGATTTATTTTCATGATTTTTATGTTTTGTTTTCAACCTCCACAAGTTTGATAATGGCTACTTTTTCGCTAAATAGAAAGAGAAATGAGACACAAGCCCAGAAGCTCGAAAAAAAATCTCGACCCTTTCACGCTCTCCTTTCGCGTTCGATATCTGGACAAATATCGCTCGTACGCGAAAAAGTAATAGAACATAAATTGTAGACCATTCAAAATTCTAACAAAGATGTCTACATTAATTTCATGTAGTGTGAACGGGAACCTATTTATCGCAAAAAAATCAAACTCACTCATTTATCAAGATAGCGGAAATAGCACATAGGAAATCTTGATCGACAACTTGAAGTTAAGCTTTACTGGACCTCACCAATACCCCAAAAAAGAAATTTTTAATTTCGCTTCACTTTCAAGCAGAAAGGACATAGTGACTGGACTAATTGCCATTTTCCATTTCTTTTTATGACATAAGTTCTTACTCTGTCATTCAAACGTTTTCAATAGAAACTGGTTGAAGTATGTATTTCTAAAATTAATTATATCCAAAAAGTAAATCCGTATGCTAATAAAACGATAAAGAGCATGAAAAGAATTTCGGATTTACAATACAATAGAATAGTCGATTGCACTAACTTGTACCAAATACTTAAGATCGGTTAAGCAGATTGTCTTAACTTTACGAAGCTATTACAAGAATTTGCGTATGCAATGGTAATGTTGAGGAAAGTAGGTGGGGAAGATTTGGGGAGGCAACAACACAAAATGATTTCACAATAAATGGGAAGGGTAAAGTGTACATATTGCAATGGTCACACCTCCTTAATAAAGTTATTAAAGCCTTACGTTACGTATTTTAGTTATACGCTGATTGACTACACTGCAATATGAGTTGAATATTTGATTATTTTACATTTGACTGTAGGAACTCTATTTTTAGTTTAAAAATGAGTCTCAATTAAGATGGATTGAAGTACTTCTTATGCCCATTCGGCTGCTCCATCGAAAAACACAGTATCCAACATTTTTTGTGAAATTGAGCTGAATGTTCTTATGTAGATACTGTGTTGTCCCGCATCTTTCTAGCTAATCAGATTTGAGCTATCTATACTGGTTACGTATTTAGAGCTACCCATAAACACAGTATCTACATGCATTTCTTCTGTTCTCCAATTCAAAACACAGCAAGTCATTATAATGTTCGAAAGAACCAAAGAAAACACAGTATCTGGTAGTTACTGTGTTTTAGAAAAACAACGAGCAAACTTTTTTGTCAAAATTCTGTGTATAACACAGTATCTACGAGATACTGTGTTTTGTTGCAGATCATAAATTTTGAATATTTTTATTGTTTTTGTATTTGTTTAAGTTGTCCATCATATCTTTTTGATAAAAAAAATTCGTATAGCTATCGTAAAAAAAATAATAAAACTGTTCTTGTAGATACTGTGTAGAAAATTAATTTTATTCTCACTTCCGCCCACCCATTGGATTTCAAAACACAGTAACTACATTTTACCATGAAACTTTAGGGTTGCAAGATTTTTGGTCAGACAGTAAAAATTATACTTTAATACAGACTGCAAATATGCGGGATTTAACTTTGGGAATGCATGCAGAGTGTGGGGCCATCGATCTAAAGTGTTTCCTTGTTTCCCAAAATTTTACTCATTATCACATACTGTGTTATTCGATGGAGCAGCCGAGTTGTCAGTTTACCTGGTTTGTTGAGATTTAGAAATCAGTTTAACAGTAAAAGTCATTAACTGTAATATTGACATTCAATTAATAGACAGAGATCTTGATTTGGCGAACCATCTGAGATAAGAGAATTTGATTTATTATTATTGAAGAATGGTTATTGAATTTAAAAGGGCAAGATTTTAATAAAAAGTATAGCTTTATATAGCCACATTCACAATAATATATTTCACCAACTGATTAACCGCAATTTAAACTTTTTAACGACCTAACAAAACTGGAAAAGGGTATAGGTGAAAAGGTGTCAGTATTTGTATTTTACAATGTTGTTTTTCTATCGTCCACCATTCAAGGATTGATTAAAGGATGGAGTTGGCCCTTATTTGTATAGTGTGGTTTCCTGTATCAGCAGCAACAATGGGATTTGTTTCATGGGTTCGTTCATTGGTGTCCTTCTTCAACTTCTTTGTTTTCCTTTTAAGCCTCAGGTTTGCTTGTGCTCAGTCGGCCTTAGTACTGCTAATCAGCTACATTTTTACAATATTCTTCAACAGTCAGATATAACTGCATCTTTAATGACTTGCAGATTTCCTCAAAACCTTCCACCAAAGAAATCGAGGCGTATGGGGCGGCAGGTGCTGTAGCCGAAGAAACCCTAAGCTCCGTTAGAACTGTGATTGCCTTTGGCGGGCAAGCAAAAGAACAGGAACGATACGACAGTCTGTTGGTATCTGCGAAAAACAACAACATCAAACGGTCTTTTTTTACGGGAGCCAGCAACGCCCTAATGTGGCTCTTTATTTACACCAGTTACTCCTTGTCATTTTGGTATGGCGTCAAATTGATTCTCAAGGAGAGGACTCTTCCCTGGAGGATGTTACGTATGACGCAGCAACTATGATGACGGTAAGATCCTTATTAGCAATTTATTCGAAAGGTTTCTATGTACTGAGATAGTTTTAAGCCTACAACTTGGCTCTGTTTGCAGTGCAAAATATTTAACCAAGTCAATAAAGCACAGAGTCAAAGATATTTTATGAAATTGCAATTTAAAACAATGAGAAAAGTGCATTGGTAATGAGATGTTAGAAGTAGTAATTAAACGCATAAAGGCACGCATAATCAAAGCATATTTCAGAGAGTTAAAACAAAGTAATATAATTAATAATAGGTTTGTGCATATTTAAGGCCAGACCAAACAAAATTAATTGACACAAAAGGTTTGTTATGTGCATACTAAATGAGCGTAATTATTAATAAAAGTACAGGTCAGTAAATGGCAAGCAATCTGAAAGGTAAATGAGATCGGAATAAAGGATAATAGGAAATTGCAAAGAGCAATCCCGAAATTAGGCAACGAAAAAGAAGGAAAGCGAGCATCGTGTGTAAATTAGAACTCAATTTAAAGTGCATTAATAAAACAAAGTGAACAAGCAGAGCAGTGATTTTAAAACATTTATGTACGTAACGGAAGAAACAATGATAGTTATAAGCAAACATTTTTTTTAGATTTAAAAAAAATGTTAATTTAAGATTTATGTAATCAAACTTTACTCCACTTGTGTATTTTGCTATCAAAACTAAATGCTAATTAACAAAAATTCTCGCGGTAACATAGCAACGCGATGCGTATTGTAAAATAAAAGGAACAATTGAAGATATAAATTAAGACAGTTTTGAGCGAAATTGTGCTCTCGTAAAATTAATATTTTTGCAAATAAGTGCTTACCAGTTATAAAAAGTGTTGCATTTTATTGTACAACATCACAGTGCACCAGTGGAAGTGTTTGTGGCATTTCCCGCCACAATAAAGTTCTAAATTTTTCAATCCCATCTGCGACTGAAGATCAGCAGCCGACAACTAAGTTTTGGAACTTCGATTTCGGCACAATTAAGCATCGGAAGCCAGAGATCTGCACTGGATCACATCAGCGGGGTCTGCAGGAGCATCCTGAGTGAAAGTTGCAGCCAGGGGAGCGTTTCCAGCAGAGAAATTTCAGCAGCGTCAGCGGCGACCATCTCCGAGCAAAGTTGAAGTCTTTACGAGGTAGGAATTAGCTATAAATCGAGTGTCAGAGTTCGGAAAACTTATTAAAATACAAGATTGAACCTTGATGAAGAGGCCTGTCGCATATCCAAGGGTCCAGCTACTCCGTAATAATCCAAAAATTGCATGGCGTCAGTAAATTTTGCGGATTTTGCAACGATTTCAAAGCAGCATAAACAAGTGAATGGATGGCGTCCTATCTACGTCATTTCTGTCACAATGAAGGAGAGGTTTTGTTGCCAAGTGATAATTGAATCAAATTACCTGACGATTCCTTGTTAACTTAACGATTTTTTTAAACATTCACGTAATCGCTGTTGCACTGGCGAAATTTTTTGTGCCATCTAACAGATTGTAAATTGTATCTACCACAACCGCGTATATGAGCTACTCAAAAACGAGTAATCTAAAATGAACTACTAATTTGTGAATATAGTGAAATTCTGAACCCAACCTGAGAAAAGCAGTTTCTGTGTGTTGCCGAGAGCTAGTTTAAATAACATTGCAGTTCAATAAAATAGTAAAAAAGGGGCATTCAGCCATTTTATTTTGAACACTAACTAATACATTTCATTTTAACTAGCCTTAAATTACTGACAGGCAGAGTGAGCACAGTATAAAACCCAACCTGAGAATTGTGTGGTGATTTGCCCTAATTTAACTTATTAATTTTGTGTACCAAAATAATAAACAAACAACAACATTTCATTATAACAACTGTCGCACAACGTCGTGGCAAAGATGAATTTCTAATTATTTATACTGTCCCGTACAAAGTAGTAATAAGGCAGTTCATAACAGCACGGATATTTCAGGTGTTTTTTAGTGTTTTCTCGGCTACATATAACTTTGGCCTAGCAGCCCCATTCTTTGAAACCTTTGGCATGGCAAAGGGCGCAGCCTCTAAAATCTTTGCTATCATAGAGTGAACCAACAATCAATGCATCCAAGGGAAAAGTTGCAAAACCTGCTAAGATGGACGGCATTATTACCTTTGAGAACGTCCACTTTAATTATCCAGCAAGACAAGGATGTTAAAGTAATTTTATAACAATTGTAAAACTATCGGGACTATAACTAGAAAATTACAGGTTTTATAAGGGTTCAGTCTGACAGTCAACGCAGGAGAAACGGTTGCGGGATATCGACTTGTGTTCCGTTAATCCAGAGATATTATGACCCCGACTCTGGCAGTGTAAGTCAAATGTCTTTAAAAGACCTTGTATAATATGGGTATATTTACATCCGTAGCTTAGCATAGATGACAACAAACTAACTGATCTTGACCTAACTTGATTAAGACGCCACATTGGAGTTGTAGGACAAGAGCCCATACTTTTCGAAACGACAATTGCTGAGAACATCAGGCTCGGCTGCACCACAGCAACAACAGAAGACATAGAAACTGCAGCAAAGAAAGCAAATGCCCACTCTTTCATCAGCCTACTTCCTCATGGCTATCATACGCTGATTGGTGAAAGAGGGACGCAACTTTCTGGAAGCCAGAAGCAGAGGATCGCGATAGCCAGGGCATTGGTACGCGAACCTTCAATACTCCTCCTTGATGAAGCTACATCTGCTTTGAACACCAAAAGCGAGTCCTTGGTTCAAGCCGCACTGGATGCTGTAAGAATGGTTTTTTCTAGTTAATGTCTTACCTAAATGATTAATTAGGCCAGTAATGAATGTACCACAATAATAGTGGCGCACAGACTTTCGACCGTTAGGAAAGCCAACCGAACTGTGGTTATAGCGGAGGGAAAGGTTCAAGAGCAGGGCTCGCATGATGAACTAATGACAGCAAAGGAGCTTACTATCAGCTGATAAACGCACAAGTGGAACAAGTTGGTCCTGATATTGATAATACGGAAGATGAAGAAAATAGGCCAGTGATATGTAAATCAGGTACTTATCTAATTTTGCGTTTTAGAAAAAAATAAATACTAGTTTCGTAGATTCGAAGAAGAGTGAAAAATTGACTCAAAAGACAAGCATAGAATATGCAAATGGAACTAATGCGGCATACTTCTCATCAAGTCAAACTATGGTACTTTTTAGTATTTGCATATTGTTATGGTGTTGTTATTTCCACATTTTAGATTGCTTTCGATTCGGAAATTGCGAACTCACACTTTAGCTCTTTATGGGAAATTTTAAAAATTAATGCTCCCGAATGGTGGATCATCATTATTGGATGTGCAGTTTCTGCGATTAACGAAATAGGATTGCCTTTGTATGCAATGGTTTTTGAAAACGTGCTGGGAGTAAGAAACTTTTATACATCGGGAAAGTATGTTGGAACATTACATAATTATATTTTAGGTTCGTGCTTCTCCCAATCCTGATTATGTTCAAAAGGAAACAAGCAGATATTGCATATTTTTTCTTGTGATAGGGCTAGTGAGTGGAATTGCTACATTGATACAGGTACGAATGACAGTTTTTTCCTATGTAAAGATAGCTATTTTTTCTCATTGACAGTCTTACACGCTTAGAATAGCAGGTGAACATCTAACATTGAGGCTCAGAAGTCGCATGTTTAAAACTTTTCTTGCCGAAGAAATGGATTGGTTTGACAATAAAAACCACGGGGCAGGTTCCTTATGCGCCCAGTTGTCGGGAGAGGCTGCTGTTGTGCAAGGAGCAACTGGACAACGGATTGGTATAATTTTAAGCACTGTAACAACAATTGTTCTAGCTCTAGCCACATCGTTCTATTGTGAGTGGAGAATTGCATTATTGGCTTTATGCTTCTGTCCACTGATGGTTTTTGCAATCTATATGGAGCAGAAAAGTCTACAAGCCGGTAGCGTAGGAAGTCACAGCTCTTTACAAAAGAGTACAAAGGTAGGTTTTCTAAACGAATTTGAAGGAACATTGAAATATTAAACGTTCACAGGTAGCAGTTGAGGCAATTAATGGAATACGAACAGTGGTCTCTCTTGGCTGCGAAAACACTTTTCATGATTTGTATATGGCAGAACTGATCCCCCACCAAAGAGTCGCAAATAAGAACAGTCACGTCAGAGGTCTTGTGTTTGGGCTTTCTAGGAGCTTAGTATATTTTATTTATCCTGCAGCAATTTACTACGGTGGAAAGCTTATTGAGAATGAAGGACTCGACTATACATACATATTCATGTAAGTTTTGACTGATCAAACAGTTCCAAAAACGCAAAATAATTTCTTTCAGCGTCTGTCAGAGTTTAGTGGCAAGTTCATGGTCTCTGGGGGCTCGTTTATCATTCACTCCCAACTTTCAAAGAGGACTGATAGCGGCGCAAAGAATCTTGGATCTGCTGCATCGCCTTCCAAAAATTCAAAACGGACGCGGCGCCGCCAATGAAGAATGGGTAAGTCTAATTGCTAACAATACAATCTTGATGCCCACTGTTATGATTTTAGGCTACGTCTAACATTGAGTACCAAAAGGTGTACTTTGCGGATCCTTCACGTCCCATATCAATTCTAAAAGGGTTGAATCTGTCGGTCCTGCAGGGAAAAATGGTGGCGCTGGTAGGTCCTAGTGGTTGCGGCAAATCTACCATTGTGCAGCTGTGGGAACGTTTCTACGACCCCAATGATGGGTCTGTGCAGGCAGATGGAAAAAATATAAAAGCTATGCATTTGTCAGCATTGAGGTCGCACTTAGGGATTGTTTCACAAGAACCTGTACTTTTCAGCACAACAATTGCTGAAAATATCGCATATGGAGACAATAGTCGAGCAGTAAGCAGGGAGGAAATCATCCAGGCCGCTACCATGGCAAATATACATGTCTTCATTACAAGTTTACCATTGGTGAGTCGGTATTTAACTTAAATGTCATCATCATAATTTCTTGCGTGTTTTAGGGTTATGATACTAAACTAGGAGAAAAAAGAACACAACTGTCTGGGGGCCAGAAGCAAAAGTAGCGATTGCCGGGGCTTTAGTTAGAAACCCCAAGGTGCTTTTTTTGGACGAAGCAACTTCAGCCCTAGACGCAGAAAGTGAAAAAGTATGTCCTGGGGGAAACGAATTCCTTTGATTGCACTTTTAATTGTAGGTGGTGCAGGATGCTCTAGATAATGCCAAGAAGGGGCGGACCTGCAACACAATTGCTCATCGCCTTACCACCATTCAAGATGCAGACGTTATCTGTGTAATCAACCAAGGAAGGGTGGCTGAAATGGGCACACACTCTGAGCTGGTCAGTCTGAAGGGTCTATATTATAACCTGCATAGTCTTCAAAATGGATTGCATTGATGTTGAAGAACTTGATAGCCTTTTAAGCATGTCTAAATGATTCAAATATCTGATAACAATGTATTCGTATAACTGTGTATATATTCTAAGATGTTCAAAATATTATTATTGTAGCTTTAGCGTAATAACAATTCTTTCACCTATAAGTTTTAATACTGTGATATTGGTCTTTATTGATTTTATCAAAATGTTTTGAATTGATTTATGTATTGCACAGGTCATTACTGTCGATGTATTGCTGTGAAAATGTTGTAAAATCGTGTGTAGGTAAGTACCTCTGTTTCTGGTTTAAGTAATATGTGTACTAATGCTTCTATTATCTACTAGGTATTATCGATTAGTTTAATCTTTACAAGTATTACATTTAGTTAACTTTCTCATAAATCTATTTTTCTAACTTTACAAATATATTTTCATGTTAAATTGCTTGTTTGATTTGTCCTGTAAACTCGTAAAAGGCACAAATGAAATGAAATTAACACATTTAACAGCAGCAACAGGAAAACGTCGCTTCTACGTGCGTTGAAGATATTAGTCTGCAAGAAAAAACGACAACTGAAAGAAGTACCAAAATTCTAGATTAGAATTTTATCAATCAAGATGTAACTTTTATCCAAGCTGTGACAAGAATACTCCACACGATGAAAATGAATCAGAATGTGGATAAAATATAATAAGATTTGCAGCTTGAAAGTATTTAATTAAAGCGAATGGGTTCAAGTGTTCCCGCACACAGGAGAAAGATGAACAATGGTAAAACTGAAATTTTACATTTGTAAAAATGCATCTCTTAAGCCACCATTAGCGTTCAGCAATTATCAAACATTTACATCTTAATGACAGATCAGCTAACTGATCAGCAAGCGAATGAAAAGATTAAACTGCTAAATACAATATTTTGAAGCAGTAGTAAAGGAAGCTACATAGTGAGGGGCGCAATTTGAATTTAAAAATTAGATCATTTTCAAAAACATTAATTACGAACAGAGGAGTATGTTTTTAGAAGTAATTATAGATATGTCAGTAAAAATGGTGGTGGAAAATGCACATTACTAGCGCGCAAATGTCACCAGATTTAGATAATGTACAGTTAATAGATTGTTGGGTCAGATTATATTTTCTCGCCACCATTAGTTTATGAACATGGGGAGGAGGTCAATAACTTGTGTCGTTGAACTTCTTCTTTCGTTAAGCTAGCGCGGGGGGCGAGCATCAGTCGAGCAATTGACTTCGAACAGGATGCTTGTGCGTAGGTGAATGTCAAAGTTCCATGGTTATAAATGTTTGAGAAAGTCAGTTTTGGTAAATTACTACCTTTATTGAATACCCCTAGCTTCCCAAAGTGCAGTCTACCCATCTGAAATTTCTAATCCTGTTACGTTGAGTGTCTCGGAATCGATTATTTAAAGAAACTTTTGTATCGTTTCTCCGATGCCCTGTACATAACCCCCCCCCCCATTCTTTTACACGAAAGAATGGGGAAAATCTTCAAAAGATATCCGAATTAGTTTTGGAGTGTCGGATTCGCCTAGGAAGGGGGCCCAGATGCCTACCGACAAAAATCCCACCCTACAGAGTACACCGTACACAGTGGGATCACCTTTCGGCATAGCTTCAACTGTGTAGGCTACTGCTATGTACTAACGTGTCTAACTTTTGTCTATGTTGCCCTTCTCTTCAGTTTATTGTTATCAGTCGCCGCAATTAGCTCCCTCGGCTTTACTCCTTTCCTTGTTTTCTTTGGTGTTTATGATTTTGGTTATCATATTTTCTACGACTACTCATTTTTCTTCATCGTCCAGCATGTGTGATACCTGCTATGTTGTTTTCTGTTAATCAATCAATGGCCTTTATGTCCCCAGTTGGGCTTGGCCGAATCCAGAACAGCTCTCCAAGCAATTATATCTTGTGATACTCTCTTCCAGTTGTTAATATTCAGTTTGGAAATATCATCCTTTACCCCATCCTTCCATCTTTTTCTGCGCCTTCACCTTTTCCTGACCCTTGCATGTAGCCTTCCATTGCTTTCTTTGCGTATCTACCGCTGTCCATTCTTATGACGTATTGTGCCCACCTTAATTTTCCTGCTTTGATCATCAATATAATGGTTCGAGTTTCCAAAATTTCTGTTATTTCTCGGTGTGTTCTTCTTCTCTAGTTGTTCTCTTTCCAGATCGAGTTTAGAGGTGTTTATTATAGTGCCTTTCCAGTTAATCGATAGACTTCTTACTACATTTTCTAAAGCAAAGTTGAAAAGAAGAGAGAACGTCTCCCTGTTTAAGTCCTGTTTTTATTTCAAATTTTTCGGATGTTATATTTCGCAGTAGCACTTTGCTCTTTGAGCCTTCTAGAGTTAGCTCCACCATTCGAATTATCTTTCCTAGGATTCCAAACTCTCTCATAATATGTTCTAGTGCCTAGTTGATGTATGTTTACATTATATTCCCAAGATGTTTCGAGTATTTGCCTTATGGTGAATATCTGGTCGGTCGTTGATCATTCCGTTCTAAATTCGCACTGGTATTCACCCAGGACTTCTTCTGAATACACATGTAGCCTTTTACCAATAATGTTAGCTATAAACTTGTACAGTGTATTTAAAAGAGTCATACTCCTGTAATTGCTGCAGAATGTTCTATTCCCCTTCTTGTGTATGGTGATTATTGATTATTAATTCCGTTTTTCAGTCATTGAGTAATTGTTCCCACACTTGTTTTATTAGACTGTGTTTTTTTCCATAGGTATTCTCCTCCGGCCTTAGTCATCTCCAATGGAATGTTATCTTCCCCAGCTGCCTTTCCATTGCTGAGAATTTGGATGACTTTCTTTACCTCCTCATATGTTGGTGGCTCAATTTATTGTTATCTACACTGTTGTCCATATTATTGCTTGTTGGTTCAGCAATTTCTGGAAATACTATTTCCTTCTTTGCCGTATGTCCACCTTATCGCTTGTTAGCCCTCCGTTTTCGTCATTATTTTAGCGATTTTTGCTTGACAACCTTTGTGTTCTTTATTTCATCAATTTCAGCGTGTTTTACTCCATCTCTGGATAAACGCCTCTCCAATATTTTCCACTCATTTCTATTACTCGTTTTTGCCATTCACTGCACTCCCGCCACTTTCTGGATATAATTTCTCCATCGTGTTTTTGGTCTTCCCGGGTTCTTGGTTCTCCGTGGTAGCCACTCTGTCACCTTTCTGGTCCATCTTCCGTCTCCTGCTTTCATCAAATGTCCAGTCCATCTCCACTTCTGTCTTACCACATATTCTGCCACGTCTATCTAACCTATTCGTTCCTATTTCTGTTAGGAGCCTTACATTCAGCATCGATCTGTCGATTTCTCCCTGTGAAATCCTGAATTTTTCCATTATTCCTTCATTTAAGCTCCACGTTTTCTGCTGCATAAGTCATAGTTGGTAAGACACGCTGGGTAAAAACTTGAGTTTTGAGGTGTGTAGCGGTGCTTTTTTAAATGCTACCTGATTTTATTATTTAATTTAATTAATTTTAGTTTTGTTTATAACTAATTACCTCTGCTTCTAGCTCACTTTTAGCATCTGAAACCAGACTCAGGGCGATTCAGGTTACTGCAATGGGGCGATGGAAGACCGCAATAAATAAAAAGCCTTTTCGCTTAATAATTTATGAAAAACAGCAATTATCGCATATATTGAAATGGTCTTTAGCCCGTTACACAACTCTGCTTGCAGAACCAATAATTAAAGCAAGTCATTAAAGCACAGAGCTGGGTAAGCAGGCAACTGCAAGAAGTCACATTGTAACGCTAAGCTTCCGTTTGATTGGAATTAATCGAATATTAAATAATATTTGCCAACATAACGTCGCGACCTCTAGCGTTATCAAGGGCCGCGGTGTGTTCCAGCAAGATAAGACAGTTCCGACCGTGATAACAGCGCGAGAGAAAGGTATGACGGGCGCCGCCTCCCCACCTAACAGCATTTAAAAGCATATAAAAGGACTTGTAAACTCATTTAAAAAGAGATTTTTATAGAGATTTTCCTTCTAATAGGTTGTCCTTCCAGAGAGTTCCTCCATCGACTCTACCAGTACCTGTGAAGACATCCTGAAAACTAGTTTAATTTAGTGGTTCTAAAAAAAACGTCTGAAACGCCAGCCAAATTTCCCTGTAACCATCCTGATAGCTAGTTCAATTTAGTGGTTCTAAAAAAATGTCTGAAACGCCAGCTAAATTTCCCTGTAACCATCCTGATAGCTAGTTCAATTTAGTGGTTCTAAAAGAACGTCTGAAACGCTAGCTAAATTTCCCTGAAGACATCCTGTTAGCTAGTTTAATTTAGTGGTTTTAAAAGAACGTCTGAAACGCCAGCTAAATTTTCCTGTGAAAATCCTGTACCGAAATCCGTTTGTAAATAGCAATAAATAACGTAATATCTGAATCCCAGCTCCTTGGCATTTTAAATTTGGCGCTTGGCTATTCAAGCAGAATTAGAAGCTACAAGCTATCTAATTAGAATTTACCTGTGTTAATCCTTGAGATTTGCAGCGGCCGTTTTGCCTGGGAACTCTGCGGACCGAACCGGCATTCTCGCCAGAAATTATACCAGGAGGTGCCCAGGTTGCTAACCTCAAAAATCACATCGATTCGGAGTTTCGATCTCCGAGCGAAGCCCCGTCGTGCGGCGAATTTCTCGAATATTTCACAGCAAACTGTAGTTACACGTATAGGGTGAGAACTCGCGTTAACAGTTTTAATTTGTTATTTGTTTACAGAAATCAGAATCCGCAGATCGGAAAATTTGACAGACTGCACTGCGTCGCCATCAGCGCGCAGTTCGACGCCGATCGAGAGAGCCGATAATCTCCGACGCTTTCGAAGCGGAACGCCTAGGACGTCGGCAGGTACTCCCAGCACGGATGTGACGCGGGTTGCAGCAGCCGCAGAAACCAGCGACGTTATTCAAGACAAGAATGTGAATTTTGTTCAATATACATCTCATTTATTTAATTACACGAATATTTAATCTTGTACTATAGTTACACAAAATAAATTGTTAAACAGGATACTCGGTGGTGTGTTTTGCTTATTTGAGGTATATCTGAGGGAACGATTAAACTCTTCTCCGATATATGAGCTATCCCGTGGTACATACATTTTACAACCCCTTATAAACAGGGACAGGTGTTACAATGGCGTCCTAGAGCAGGGACTTGAACTCAGATATGCACAAATAGCAAATATACACCCACGTTCGCTAGATTGGCGCCCGAGGCAAACCTAGAAAAGCACTTGATTAAAACAAACTGTGTAGCTTTTATATTTCAGAAGTCTTCATACAAAACCTGATTTCCAAAAGTCATGGCGAACCAAGAAGACGAAAACGGAAATGGCACGGCACACCGGCTCCCCCGAAGATTAAAGTAACCTGGATTTACACCCTCCGAGTAGAAGACCTCCGAGGACTTGCAGCTGGATTAGGGCTGGAAACAGAAAGCACTGTACAGCAGTTAAGACAGAAAGTGTCGCAATACCTGAAAGGAGCTGGGCTAAGAGAAACAGACGACGACGACACCCAAGAAGACGCACAAGAGGAGCGTCAAGTCATGGAAGGTGGAGATAACCACCAGGAAGAACGGGAACAAAACCTGGACCCACCTAGACTAAATAATGCCCAAATTTGCAACAGCATCAGGAAATGGGGCCTGAAGTTCGACGGCACGTCCGACCCCATCTCGTTTTTAGAAAGGATCGAGGAACTCTCAACCTGTTACCAATTCCGGGAGCAGAAAGTCCTCACCGTCTTGCCCGAGCTGTTCAAAGGAAAAGCATTATTGTGGGTCAGAAAAAATAAGCAAAAATGGAGAAACTGGGATAATTTTGTGATGGCCTTTCATAACCAATACTTACCCCCGAGGTTCAATTCCGGATGGCCGAAGAAATTAGAAACCGGACACAGGGCCAGAAGAAATCCGTGGCCGACTTCGTCACAGCCCTCCAGACGCTGTTACGTAGGTTTGGAGTCACCAGAGAACGCGAGCAGTTGGAACGTATATACGAAAACCTCCGTCCGGAATATAAATTGTATGTACGTAGGAAGGACTTCCATAAGCTGGACGAGCTGGTACAGATGGCGGAAGAATTCGAAGCCCTCCAGCTGGAGCAAGCCTCGTTTCAACCACCCCCCACGGCAAGTCAGGCCTATATGGCGGAGACGGCGTATAAACAGGTAAAACCCCAGGTCACGTTTACCCAAGGATTCAAGACGCCCACCGTGTCGTCCTTACAAACCCCAGAGGATAATCAACGCCCGCCATCGGCCCCCAAGTCTCCTACCCCCTCAACCAGCACCGCCTATAACCGCACTGAGAATTGCTGGAAATTTTGGCAGCGAGGCCACCGAAAGTTCCAGTGCCAGAAACCTTCTAAACTTTTCTGCTCCTGGTGCAGTAAACCAGATACCCTAACAAGGGATTGCCTTTGTAAGAGGCCGGAAAACGCGTCCGGCCGTCGAGACCTGTGAGGCAGCCTCGACACCTGAAGGCCAGAACCTATACCCGCCGACTCCAATTCCGTGAGTGGTCCAAGTGGCTCCAACGGGTCCGGAACTTCTACGACCAGATACCGAACCCCTCGCCGCAAGTATCCACCATAGATTCCCATTTGTTCCTCCCAATAGTCATTAAGCGAAGACCGTTCAACGCCCTAATCGACACAGGCGCCGCTAAATCCTATATAGGCAAAATTCTCCAGAGGTTCCTGAGTCAACAAGGTGTTGTCAACAAGCCCCATCCCCCGGACCGTGTCCAGCTAGCTGACAGACAACTGATCACCACCAAGGGCCAATATAAACTCCCTATTTTTATCCAAGAGGACCCCTATGTGCTACAGGCCCACGTAGTGGACACCCTCTCCAGCGACGTGATTCTGGGACTCGACTTCCTAAGTAGGTACAAAGCCGTCATACGCCCCGCCTCCGAGGTTATGACGCTAGGTTCAACGGAAGTCCTCCTGAATACTAGAAGGAACCCAGAAGGCGTCGCAAGTATTAAACCCTTGTCCGCCACCCAGGCCGAACAATTAAGCGAGTTCCTGAAAGAGGAATTAAATAAATTCCCCTCGGCCAGCGGACCCACTACCTTGGTGGAACACCAGTTCACCCTGAAGGAAGGCATGGGACTCATCAAGCAGAGGTATTACCCGCGAAACCCGGCGATGCAGGCCATCATCGACGAGGTGGATAAGATGTTAGCAGACCGGATCATCGAACCCTCCAGCAGTTCTTTCAGCCCTCCTGTGGTCCTGGTGAAGAAACCTTCAGGGCAATATCGTTTCTGCATTGACTACAGGAAGGTGAACGAGGCCACCTGCGCCGACGCCTACCCTCTGCCCTTTATCGATGGAATTCTAAACAAGCTTCGTGGGGCCAGGTACATTAGTACCCTCGATTTAAAACATGGCTATTGGCAAATCTCGCTTGCCATAGAAAGCCGCCCCATATCAGCCTTCACCGTTCCCGGAAGGAGACTATATCAATTCAAAGTCCTCCCCTTCGGCCTCCAGGCTGCCCCGGTTACGTTCCAACGGTTCCGGGACAAGGTCATTGGTCCCGAGCTAGAACCGCATGCTTTTTGCTATCTGGACGACATCATCGTCGTCAGCAGGTCGTTCCAGGATCATCTACGACACCTCCAGGTGGTTTTTCAGAGACTTCGGTCCGCCGTCGTTTAGCTCCACCAGAGAAATGCAATTTCTGTCAGCCGGAGTTAAAATATTTGGGGCAAGTCGTCAACCGGAACGGAATACAGACAGATCCCGAGAAAGTAGAAGCGATCTTGAAGATGGACAGCCCGCAGACGCCAAAGGCTGTAAGGCGCTTCTTAGGAATGACCTCGTGGTACCGTAAGTTTATCCCCGGGTTCGCCCAGATCGCATCCCAACTGAACGAGCTACTCCGAAAAGGTACTAAGTTCAGATGGACGGATAAACAACAAGAAGCCCTGGACGGGCTGAAGAGAGCCCTAACTTCAGCCTCGATTCTTGCCTGCTTCGATTTCTCCGTTCCCTTCGTCCTCCAGACGGACGCCAGCATCACTGGATTAGGAGCCGTCCTCACCCAGGTGCTGGAGAAACAAGAAAAGGTCATCGCTTATGCCTGCCGATCCCTAACCGAGGCGGAAGCTAAGTATTCGTCCACCGAGCTAGAGTGCATGGCCGTCGTCTTCGCTATAAAGAAGTTTAAGGGCTACTTAGAAGGCTACCACTTTAAGGTAGTGACCGACCACCGTCGTCTAAGATGGCTGCGGAACCTGCCCAGTCCCTCAGCCCGTTTGGCCCGGTGGGCCTTGGAACTTCAGCAATACGACTTTGAAGTCGAATATCGTACAGGAGCCCTAAACCACGTAGCTAACGCGCTATCCCGAGCTCCAGGAGGTCCCAAAGACGACCTCTCTCCCATGGCCACCCGGGAACCAGCCGCCCTATGTTCATGGACGCGAAAAATAATTCGTCTAGTGCGAAGATTCCCTGCCAAGTATAATACTTGAAAACTAAAAAACGAAAACTTTTTTTGGAGATTTCCAAATGTGAGTGAAGACCTAGACGAAGGTTTTTATCCCGAATGGAAGCTATGCGTCTCCAAGCCCCAACGACGCCGGATCCTACAGGAATGCCACAATGATCCCACCGCAGGACACCTGGAGGTGACCAAGACGACAGCTAGAATACAAAGATTGTACTATTGGCCTAGAATGCATCAAGACGTTCACAGATACGTACGTTCGTGTTCAATTTGTTAACAATACAAGCATCCACAGCAGCTACCAGCTGGTAAAATGTTCTGGTCACAAGTTCAAGGTCCATGGGAAGCCATCAGCACAGACTTGATTGGCCCACTCACCAGGTCCTCCAAAGGAAACGCGTGGCTTCTCGTTTTTCAGGACCGTTTCACAAAGTGGATCGAGGTCCATCCCTTCGTACCGCTACCGCCAAAGCCGTGAGCCAAGCCCTGAAAGAGAGAATCATTTATCGATTTGGCACACCCAGAATCATAATTTCAGATAATGGACCCCAGTACATTAACAAGTTATTCAAAGCATTGGCCAGGGAATGCGGCATCCAGCACCGACTGACGCCGCTATATACGCCTCAGGCCAAACCGGTGGAGAGAGCTAACAAAGTAGTGGGAACCATCATCGCACAGTTAGCCCGAGGGAAGCAGAAGCAGTGGGATACCTGGCTACCGGAGATAATGTTTGCCCTCAACACCTCCAAACATGAGTCTACAGGATTCACCCCAGCCCTCCTGAACCTGGGACGAGAGATGTTGCCGCCACGCACACTACGTGGAGAAATGGAACCCGAATTCGACCCTGACGAAGAAGCTCCAACCCCTGAACTGTATCGAGAACAGCTCCGGAAGCTAGAAGATGTAATGGAAATAGTAAGAAACAACCTGGCCAAGGCCTTTGCTAGGCAGAGCCACCATTACAATCTAAGAAGACGAGAGTATCGGCCCCAGGTAGGCCACCAGGTGTTAAAGAGAGACAGGATACTCTCAGACGCCGCTCAAGGGATTTCGGCGAAGTTAACGGTTAAATACGCAGGGCCCTACGTCATCAGGAAAGTAATCTCCCCTGTAATAGTGGAACTCAGCGATCTCCAAACCGGAAGGGAAGTCGGCAGAGTCCACATAAAAGATATCAAGAAAGCCTTCCAGTAATTTTCCAGTTCTCCTGCTAGAAACGTTTTTTCCAAAATTTACCCCGCACCTGTCGTGAAAACATTTCTAGAAATTTTTAGTAAACACCTGCAGTCTTTCGGTTCTAGATAACTGTTCCTCCACCTACAAGAGACCGGAAAGGGTAGTAATTATGACATCAAGTATATATAGGTCAGCGCAAGGTCCTGCAGTCATTAGTCGAGTTATTCCTGAGCGAAATCAAGAATGCCACCCGTAAGAAATAAAACTAACGTTCGGCCATGGCCCTACAAACTGAAGACACCTCGAAAAGGTAAGAAGAAGATTCGCCCCTGAAACCCTGGCACATGCGACCCGCCGGAGGTGCCGTCCAGTGACCGATGGTCGCCATTACCTAGGTGGAGTCCAGTCCCGGCTATTCTCTCACCTCTACCAGCTACGCCGGAGAGGAAAGAGCCCGGCCAGCCGAATCCTGTAGAAAGCCTCCAGGTGAGAATTTCGCTCTCTAAGCTCCGCCCTGACCTGGAGGCAAACCTGCAAGAGTTGGCTCTGAAATTTAAGCGACTGTTTTCCGAGCCCTCGAAGGGCCTAGCCACCACTTCAAAGAAGATGGAGGTTGAAGAACTACCCGCTGAACTAGGCACCCCTGGTGGGCCACCTACGCCCAAGACGCCCTCGACAACTTCCCCAGTTATAAAGGCCTTCCTGGCCGAATGCGGCCTAGAGTGGAGGCCGAACGAAGTCCCACCAGAACTTCAGCCAGAAAAGCTCTCCGAGGTGCCCGTGACCGACGCCGTGTTACTACTCGAGAGGGATGATCTCCTCGGCGAAGTGCTCCACGAGCTGCAACAAATGCGGTTGCCCGAAACAGAACTCTCGCCAGCCGTACTTCCGGAACTGCTGCTGGAATCAAAAGCCATGTTGACGCCAGTCACAGTACCCAGACGACGACGGGGGCGGCGTAATGTTCGTCTCAAATTACCAGAGGGAAAAATGCTGCGAATAAAGAGGAAAGACGCCATCCAGCTAGGTCTAATCCGAGACAAACAATAGGCAAAAGCAATTAAACAATCTAGGAGCTACATTTCTATACTCTCCAGGCAGCTAGGGCACCGGGGATTAAAACCGCAATTTCCAAGTCTGTCCTGAAGACGCTCCGGGTGACTCCCTACGGTGTAGAATCGACCTCCTTGAAGAAGATGCCCACCAAACTCCCATCTTCTCTGAAGAGACCGGCATATGTAACGCTAAGCTTCCGTTTGATTGGCATTAATCGAATATTAAATAATATTTGCCAACATAAACGTCGGAACCTCTATCGTTATCAAGGGCCGCGGTGTGTTCCAGCAAGATAAGACAGTTCCGACCGTGATAACAGCGCGAGACAAAGGTATGACGCGCGCCGCCTCCCCACCTAACAGCATTTCCAAGCATATAAAAGGACTTGTAAGGCTCATATAAAGAGAGATTTTTATAGAGATTTTCCTTCCAATAGGTTGTCCTTCCAGAGAGTTCCTCCGTCAACTCTACCAGTACCTGTGAAAACATTCTGAAAGCTAGTTCAATTTAGTGGTTCTAAAAGAACGTCTGAAACGCCAGCTAAATTTCCCTGTAACCATCCTGATAGCTAGTTCAATTTAGTGGTTCTAAAAAAACGTCTGAAACGCCAGCTAAATTTTTCTGTAACCATCCTGATAGCTAGTTTAATTCAGTGGTTCCAAAAGAACGTCTGAAACGCCAGCTAAATTTCCCTGAAAACATCCTGATAGCTAGTTTAATTTAGTGGTTCTAAAAGAACGTCTGAAACGCCAGCTAAATGTCCCAGTAACCATCCTGATAGCTAGTTCAATTTAGTGGTTCTAAAAGAACGTCTGAAACGCCAGCTAAATTTCCCTGTAGAAATCCTGATAGCTAGTTTAATTTAGTGGTTCTAAAATAACGTCTGAAACACCAGCTAAATTCCCTAAAAACATCCTGTTAGCTAGTTTAATTTAGTGGTTCTAAAAGAACGTCTGAAACGCCAGCTAAATTTCCCTGTAACCATCCTGATAGCTAGTTCAATTTAGTGGTTCTAAAAAAACGTCTGAAACGCCAGCTAAATTTTTCTGTAACCATCCTGATAGCCAGTTTAATTCAGTGGTTCTAAAACAACGTCTGAAACGCCAGCTAAATTTCCCTGAAAACATCCTGATAGCTAGTTTAATTTAGTGGTTCTAAAAGAACGTCTGAAACGCCAGCTAAATGTCCCAGTAACCATCCTGATAGCTAGTTCAATTTAGTGGTTCTAAAAGAACGTCTAAAACGCCAGCTAAATTTCCCTGTAGAAATCCTGATAGCTAGTTCAATTTAGTGGTTCTAAAATAACGTCTGAAACACCAGCTAAATTTCCCTAAAAACATCCTGTTAGCTAGTTCAATTTAGTGGTTCTAAAAAAACGTCTGAAGCTCCAACTAAATTTCCCTGTGAAAATCCTGTACCGAAATCTGTTTGTAAATAGCAATAAATAACGTAATATCTGAATCCCAGCTCCCTTGGCATTTTAAATTTGGCGCTTTACTATTCAAGCAGAATTAGAAGCTACAAGCTATCTAATTAGAATTTACCTGTATTAATCCTTGAGAATTGCAGTGGCCGTTTTGCCTGGGAACTCTGCGGACCGAACCGACATCGTCGCCAGAGATTATACCTGGAGGTGCCCAGGTTGCTAACCTCAAAAATCACATCGATTTGGAGTTTCGATCTCCGAGCGAAGCCCCGTCGTGCGGTGAATTTCTCGGAATATTTCAACAGCAAACTGTAGTTACACGTATAGGGTGAGAACTCGCGTTAACAGTTTTAATTTGTTATTTGTTTACAGAAATCAGAATCCGCAGATCGGAAAATATGACAGACTGCACGGCGTCGCCATCAGCGCGCAGTTCGACGCCGAACGAGAAAGCCGACAATCTCCGACGCTTTCGAAGCGGAGCGCCTAGGACGTCGGCAGGTACTCCCAGGACGGATGTGACGCGGGTTGCAGCAGCCGCAGGGACCAGCGACGTTATTTCAAGACAAGAATGTTAATTTTGTTCAATATACATCTCATTTATTTAATTACACGAATATTTAATCTTATTCTATAGTTACACAAAATAAATTGTTGAACAGGATACTCCGGTGGTGTGTTTTGCTTATTAGAGGTATATCTGAGGGAACGATTGAACTCTTCTCCGATATATGAGCTATCCCGTGGTAAATAAATTTACAACCCCTTATAAGCAGGGGCAGGTGTTACAACATTAGAAATTTTAATTTATGATTACATCGGTAAAGCATTGCGGATATTAACTAGAATTACTTTAGAATGAATGGCAATAAGGCAGAGCTCCAATCGTAAATTAGAATCACAGATTTATCAATTAACATAAATTAAGAGGTTGGTGCAAAGTAAAGCCAATCAAAATTCAACAAATCTATCACCAAAGGGATTTATTACATGCAGGTTAAATAAATTTATGTCAGTATAATTAAATAAGTACAGTTCTATAAACTTTTTAAATAAAGGTAAAAAGGGCAGAATGTTCAATTACAGTGCAAAAAGAGCACAATACTAGATAGAATAAAGTTAGAAGAAAAAGGGACAGTAATATTTGAAAAATGATGAAATTCAGACAGGTTTTATAAAACTGCAAAAAAAATCACACTACAGGAAATGGACAAGATTTGTGTTTATAAAAATGGGTAAGTGTAATGACGCAAGTGAACAGACAATTAAAATAAAACTTTGTGAGTGGCGCTAGAACTTAGATAAATTGCAAACATGAACAAACAATAATTTAGAAATAAGGTTATATACAGTTTTATAAATTAAGTTGTAAATTTAGATTATAAACAATTGAATTGTATTCAGTTAAAATCCGTTTTTATGTAGCCAGATAGGCAATTGTTGTTAACGGACGCAAGGAAAAAACAATTGAAATAAATTAATTCCATGACAAGCAAATTTGTGTCTCCAGTTTATTTGAATTTTATATTATTTAACATTAAAATAGATCAAAAGTAATTATACCGGCGTGATCAGGAGTTCGTAGTGCACATGTGAGAGTGTGGGTGTGAAAATCCATTACTTAAAATAATATTGTCTTCGGTGACCGTTTCCGACAAGATCGGCAGCCCAGATCCAGCTTTCGAGCACCAGTTGCGGGCTTCAGCCAAATTCCAGAGCCTAAGAGAGGGTCTCAGCAGTTCCGCCCGGTGTGTACGAGGCCAGCACAGCAGTTGCAGCATCCCGGAGGCCCAGCATCCAGCAGCCAGCAGCAGGAGAAGCTGTCCGAGCAAGTGTAATCAAATTGTAAAAATATAAGTTATGTTAAGGACGCATCAAAAGACATCTGAATTGCGAAGGAAGCCGCCAACGATCTAAAACAAAACACGATTAGGAACGCTTAATAAAGCGCGAGATTTGAATTACCTGTTAATTTGTTCATGGATTTGCTTTTGAATTCACTATAATTACACAGAAATGAACTGCACGTAAGATCAATTTGCTGATAGATATTTTTGACAGCGCAGGGAGTTTGCGTGTTTGCTGATTCTATATATCATAGCCCAGTGGCGTATCACGGGGATTTTTATTTAGAACAAATAGGTGAACCTAACCAGATTTTTAGTTCATGCCTACCAAAAGAGCTAGCCATAACTTATCTAACTTGCAGATGTGCGCATTACTACAAAGGGCAAAAACACTGAATTCAATGAACCCATTGATACCGTTATTTTTAATCAGTAAAAATTTGATTTTAAACAGAAATAAAAAAATGTGTAGGGTGTGCATTTATTTATTAAATTAAATTATAATCATCATAATATAACATAATTCCTTTGCATATTTGAATGGCGCCCAACGTGAGGCAAAAGTAGAATTAGCTAAAGTAATTAGATAAAAACGAATAACAGTTGGTCCTCGACATATTTAAATGTCGATCCCAACGTGGTGCAAGAGTAGAATTATTGTCGTAGTATCTAACAGGAATTAATACAGGATAGGGCAGTTGTGTCAAATTGTATTTCGAAAAGCGTTATTTGTGTGGGTAATTGTTGTCGAGTGGGCAAGCGTTTTCATTTTAATTACGAGCAACAAGAAATCAAGCAAAATGACTCGAAGGCAAAAGAAGAACGAGGAAGAAAAGGAAGAGGAACATCAAGCCGGAGAGGTTATGGAAATACAAGAGCCACCGACAGAACCGCAAATACAGGGGGATCAGGTAGAAGCACAACCGCCCCAAGCTTCGAAGCTAGAGACTGAATTAGTTGGAATAATAGAAGCATTATTTCGACAAATGGAGGACCTACAGGGAACGACCCGGAAGGAAGCCGAGGAACGGGAGAAAAGATTATTAGAAACAAACAGAAACGAAGCAGAAGAACGTGATAGAAAACTACAAGAAACACTCACAAATAGCATACAAGGATTAAAACACGATGCGGGAGAGAGAGGGAGACATGGGCGCACGATCACACCAAAAATTAGACACATTCAAAGAAACAGCTAAGGATGAAATACAGCAGAAAGTATTGCAAATAGTGGATGAAATCTTAAAGAGGAAAGCAGAAGAAATCGAAAACAGAATGTTAGGACTCGAGATTAAAACACAGGGACGGTTGGTACAACATCAGGAAAAGAGGGAACAGGAATTAGGCAACTTAAAAAGGAATGCAGAGGAAAGGTTCAACAAAGCACATGAAGAACGAAACCAGAATGCGATCCGTATTGCCATGGTGGATAATAGACTAACGAGAGAGCTACAGAGGATGAACGAGAGGTTTGAACAAACGATAGAGCACCCTGCTAGCGTGGCACCTCCCAGCTTTAGCATGGAATTCATTCCGAAATTGGAAGGCAGGTACGAACAGCTGCCAATGATTTTCTTGGCGAAGCTTGATGACATCATTAAAACTGTAACGACCGAATGCCGGAAACTACAAGTTATTAACATAGCTATGAGGGAACGCAGAAATCTGGCACAGTATTGTCAAGTCGAAGTATACAACGTATAAAGAATTCAGAGCGCTCTTTACGGAACAATACTCGAGCAACTCGCACCAAGCCCAGGTGAGGACAGAATTCACTTCAGGGAAATACGTCGACAAAGGAGGTTCTCGGGAGATCTACGTTATAAACAGGTTCAACAAGGCGCAGTACCTTACTCCTAAACTGTCAGAGGAGGAGATAATTCAGCATTTGTCAAGACACCTCGAAGCAGAGATTACCAGAGCCGTGGCAGTACAAAACGTCAAAACATTGCGTGATTTCCTGGAAATAGTTAGGAATTACGACATGGCTGTATTTAACGAAAGAAGTGAGAACCGAACGACAGAGCGTCAAAATTTCAGTAAAAGAAAATTGGGAGATTATTTCGAAAATAAATTTAGGCCAAACAATAATAATTTTAATAACAACAATTTCAATCAACAAGAAAGAAGGAATTATGGGAACTATAGCTACAATAGAGCATATAACCAAAACAGAGGGTATAACAGTAATTGGGGAAATCAGAACCGGAATAACTACAATTGGGGGGATAACAGGAAGAATTACGAAGAACTGATTGATGAGAGAAATAAAAAAAGATGCCAAGAAATAGATCAAGCGCAAAATAGAGACCAACCCTACATCAATACGATATTAACTAAAAGAATTGGGAATGCGAATAATGGTGAGGATTTGGAGAGAATCGAGATAGCCGAGGTGCACGATGAGCCTTCGGGGGTTAAAAAAAAGCCCAATTTATGTAAATTTTGTAAATAATAATAGTTTTAAGTACATTGCCAACTTTGCCGTCACTTTTGATAGAACGGGGGAATATTTATTGAAGGAAAATGAAGAAGAGGTTACAAACTCATATTTACCGTTTGTTAAATTGCGAATTTTAGATCAAGAATACTATGCGCTAATTGATAGTGGAGCAATGGTTTCCTTAGTATATGAGGAAGTTATAAATAATCATCTGAATATCTTACAAAGCAATATTATTAAAGTTAACAAGATCGATTTATTGTCCTCAACAAGAAAGAAAATCTCAACTACCAGTAGTATTAGCAATCAAAATAAGCATACATGGAAAAGAATTTGATGTCCGATTTTATATAGTAGTTGCCTTAAATGTACAATTTGTGATATGTGTCGATATTATTCAGCAAGTTTGAATTAAAATAGATGGAATGCGAAAATGCATTTAAGTTGGAGAGATTAAAAAGCCTTGGTCTGTTGAGGATCGAAAGCAAATAAATTGTTGCCTAGCTAAGATAACAGCAGAAAACGATATGAATTGTTGTCCAGCCAAAAGAGCGGGAGACGATATGAATTGTTGCCTTGCCAAGTCTGCAGGAGACGAAGTTATTATAAATAATTATGCGATATTAAAAAGAATGCTGGAAATGAACAGATGGGGAGTGATTATCTACAATATAAAGGCAGAGTTATGAAAATCATAGAAAGAAATAAAGATATAGTAAATCAGACAACCGGACAAGCAAAGAAATATTGCCATAAGCTTGTTGTCGACGAATCGTTGGGCTTTAAATCGAAATCTTATCCCATACCATTATTTGCACAGCGCAAGAAAGTGAAACATGAGTTACAACAAATGCTAGAAGATGATGTGATTGAACCTTCGAAAACAAACTTCGTTAATCCAATGGTGGTGGCGAAAAAAAGCGATGGTAGTCTTAGGTTGTGTCTAGATGCACGTAGGATTAATCAGATTACTAAACCCCAATATGAAAGTCCGCAGACAATTGATGCCTTGTTAAGTCAAATTTGGGACAAGACGGTGTTAACGAAATTAGTTTTGAAGAATTCATTTTGGTTGATCTAATTACACGAGGACTCAAGAAAATATACAGGATTCTGCATAGAGGAGAAAATTTTTCAATTTAAGGTGGTTCCGTTTGGTTTGACGACGTCATGTGCAGCTTTAGTGAGAGCCATGCAAGAAATATTAAACAAATATGATAACTTTAGCGTAAATTACATAGATGACATTTTAATTTTTTCAAAAGATGCGGTACAGCATTTGGAACATTTAAATTTAGTAATAAGTACTTTAAACGAAAACGGATTAAAGTTGAATTTGGCCAAATGCCATTTTATGAAAACACATGTAGCATACTTAGGCTATGGAATTAGCAATAATGAAGTCACAATCAGTGAAGCAAGAATAGAAGAAATAAAGAATTTGCCTCGCCCCAAGAACTTGAAAACGTTAAGAGGTTTACTTGGCCTATTAAATTATTATAAGAAGTTTATAGCGAATTATTCGGAATTAACATTGCCCTTGGTCGAATTGCTGAGGAAAGATACGAAATGGGAGCGAAGAAAGAGAGAAAGCGTTCAACAATTTAAAACAAAAATTTCATGAAGGATTGCTACTTAAATACCCGAATTTTAAAGAAAACTTTATATTAAGAACGGACGCATTGGACATGGCAGTCGCAGCAGAACTTATACAGATACAAGAAGGAGTCGAAGTCCCGATTTGTTTTATCTCACGAATCTTAAAAGGTTATGAAACAAGATACACAATCGCTGAAAAGGAGATGTTGGCAGTCATATTTGCGATCAACAAGTTGAAATTCTACTTGACAGGAAACAAGTTCTTTATCGAAACCGACAATGCAGCCATATCTTTTATGAAAAACAAAACATTCCATAACGATCGATTATACAGGTGGGCGTTGTACTTGCAACAGTATGACTTTGAGATCAGGCACAGACCAGAAAACATGAACGTCGTAGCTGATTTCTTGAGTAGGAAGGACCCAGTGAAGAGTAGGAAGCAAAAACAATTAATAATAGGGATAGAGAAAATTTACCGACAAGGTAGGTTTTCAAAATAAGAGTTATTAGCCAAACAAGAAAATTTGGAACTTCAGCAAATGAGAAATTTGGTACAAGACAGTCCGAACCAAGAATATAAAGGTTTCAAAATAGTAGAAGGGTTATTGGTAAAATTATTGAGTGGTAAAGAATTAATAGTTTTGTGCAGAAACGATGTAATTAACGTTGTTAAAGAAATTCATCAAACTTTTGGACATTGTGGGGGAAGAAAGACATGGCTGATATTTCGCGAATGTTTTTACACCAAAAACGATTTGAAATTTATCAAACATTATACGAATTGCTGTAAAGTATGTCAGTTGGCGAAAGAAAAGTACCATACCAACCAGAACATGATCAAGAGTATAAGAGTCAACGAACCTTTTGAACTAGTGGCAATAGATTATTTGTGAAATTTAGTACCGGGAGAATATGGATACAGACATATTTTAATAATGGTCGATGTGTTCTCAAAATACATAAAAATCTATCCAGCGAAATACAGCAACACCGACCATGTCATCAAGTATATTGAAAAATACCAACAAAAAGTGGGGACTCCGAAGAAAGTTTTAGCTGACAATGCAAGTTATTTAGAACAGAAGGGGAATAAAACTTATTTCTGTAGTATACGACACCCGCAATCAAATGTCGCAGAGAGGTACATTAAAGAAGTAATTAAATATCTCAAAATAATGGCTCATGAGCACCACAATAGATGGGTCCAATACCTGCCAAACGTAGGAGACTTCATAAATAACGTGCCTAATATTGCGACGGAAATAAGTCCAGTTACGTTATGTAAAGGCATTATACCTGCGAGACCATGGAGGCCAGAAAAGGATGCAACAGGGATAAATAAACTGTTGGAGAAGGTAAGGCAAAGGGTTAAGAAGACACAGGATCGATACTAAGAGAAGCAGAATCGAAAAATTAAGAAGCGTATCAAATTTAAAATCGGGGACCGAGTCATTATTAAAAAGCTCAGAGTAGCTGATAGAAGAGAAAAGATTTGTGCGAAGTTTTTGAAGGACCATATGGGGTACATAAGATCCTGAGCAATAAAAATACGTACGAGTTGATTAATGAGATGGACAACCAAATCAGGGGACGCTTTCACATTTCGACGATTTACCCATATTTAGAGAGGGTAATTTAGAGTAGGTTAGTTGTCAGACAAATGTTGTACCACACTTATTAGGTTAGGTTAGAGTAGAAAAGTAGATTAGGTAGAATAGGAGATAGGTTAAATGTTTTCTTAAATCAAAATAAAATCGAAAGATAGCAAGTATCAAATTGGACTGATTAAAAATAACGAGAAAGTCACACAGTGACAATTTTGTGATAATTAAAATAACAACGCATACATGCTACGTATGATCACAAATAATACACATGCGTGGTGATTTTAATTCTCAAAAATTAGGGGGAATATGAAATGGTCTTTAGCCCGTTACACAACTCTGCTTGCAGAATCAATAATTATAGCAAGTCATTAAAGCACAGAGCTGGGGTAAGCAGGCAACTGCAAGAAGTTACATTAGAAATTTTAATTTATGATTACATCGGTAAAGCATTGCCGATATTAACTAGAATTACTTTAGAATGAATGGCAATAAGGCAGAGCTCAAATCGTAAATTAGAATCACAGATTTATCAATTAACATAAATTAAGAGGTTGGTGCAAAGTAAAGCCAATCAAAATTCAACAAATCTACCACCAAAGAGATTTATTACAAGCAGGTTAAATAAATTTATATGTCAGTATAATTAAATAAGTACAGTTCTATGAACTTTTTAAATAAAGGTAAAAAGGACAGAATGTTCAATTACAGTGCAAAAAGAGCACCAGATCGAATAAGGCTAGAAGAAAATGGAGCAGTAATATTTGAAAAATGATGAAATTCAGACAGGTTTTATAAAACTGCAAGAAAATCACACTACAGGAAATGGACAAGATTTGTGTTTATAAAAATGGGCCAGTGTAGTGACACAAGTGAACAAACAATTAAAATAAAACTTTGTGAGCGGCGCTAGAACTTAGATAAATTGCAAACATGAACAAACAATAATTTAGAAATAAGATTATGTAAGTTTTATAAATTAAGTTGTAAATTTAGATTATAAGTAATTGCATTTTATTCAGTTAACATCCGTTTTTTATGTAGCCAGATAGGCAATTGTTGTTAACGAACGCAGGAAAAAAAAACAATTGAAATAAATTAATTCCATTACAAGCAAATTTGTGTCTCCAGTTTATTTAAATTTTATATTATTTAGCATTAAAACAAATCAAAAGTAATTATACCGGCGTGATCAGGAGTTCGCAGTGCACATGTGAGAGTGTGGGTGTAAAAATCCATCACTTAAAAAGATATTGTCTCCGGTGACCGTTTCCGACAAGATCGGCAGCCCAGATCCAGTTTTCGAGCACCAGTTGCGGGCTTCAGCCAAGTTCCAAAGCCTGAGAGAGGGTGTCAGCAGTTCCGCCCGGTGTGTACGAGGCCAGCACTGCAGTTGCAGCATCCGGAGGCCCAGCATCCAGCAGCCAGCAGCAGGAGAAGCTGTTCGAGCAAGTTGCCGCAGCCTAAGAAGGGTCAGGTTAGTGGTGCCAAGCAAATAAGCGTGCTAGAGCTACGAAATTTACCATGAGGAACGAGCCCTATGAGAGGAAGCCGATCCCAGTATTACAAAACGTCAAAATAGAGCAGGTGTCCCAGAAATTGTAAAAATATAAGTTGAGGTTATGTTAAGGACGCATCAAAAGACATTTGAATTGCGAAGGAAGCCGCCAACGATCTAAAACAAAACACGATTAGGAACGCTTAATAAAGCGCGAGATTTGAATTACCTGTTAATATGTTCATGGATTTGCTTTTGAATTCACTGTAATTACACAGAAATGAACTGCACGTAAGATCAATTTGCTGATAGATATTTTTGACAGCGCAGGGAGTTTGCGTGTTTGCTGATTCTAAAATTCATAGCCCAGTGGCGTATCACGGGGATTTTTATTTAGAACAAATAGGTGAACCTAACCAGATTTTGGGCTAAAAAGTCTAAGATATTTACCTTTTTTCTGGATTCTAAATTCTTCATAAAGTTTGGTGTGTTTTTGCTCTTTCAATTATCTTTTTCCATGTTTTCCTTTCCGTTTGTTCACTCACATTATTCTTCTGTCTTATGTCACCTCGTCTACCCATTTTGATCTGGGTCTTTCTTTGTTTCTTATTTCGCTTAGTTTCCATAATATTATTATTTTTATGGCCCTCTTTCTCTCACTTCCCGTTATGTGACCTAACCATTGAATTTTTTGCGTTTTGAGGTGATTCATTATGTCTTTTTCGTTTGTTTCTTCATGTATTACAAAGTTTATTAGTGATCTATATTCGTTTTCGGTTATCCTCTTTCGTCCAGGTATTGTTCGCAGTACTTTACGTTCAAATATTCTTAGTTGTTCTTTACCTTATTTTCTTATGCATCTGGTTCCTTTGTTCCATATGTCACGATTGGAGTTAAAGTGTCTTGTATATTTTTATTATTGTCTCTTTACTAAACTTCTTGTCCTTTAATAGGTCTTTGTTTGCAAAGTATACTCTATGACTAGCTTATCATTGATTTAATTACTTCATTACTTTGCATCGTGTTACTTATTTGCTTTCTCAGGTAGCAGTAGTTGTTTGTACATTCGAAGTTGTAGTTATCTACTTGTAGGTATATTTCTTCCATACGTATTTCAAATATTTCGTTTTTTGTTGATCAACTTCTAGTCCCATTATTTTTGCAGCTTCCTCCATTTCTTTGAAGGCTCGTATAAGTCCCTTCCCTGTCCTACTTATTATATCGTGTTAGGTCATTTTGGTATTTTAAATAGCCACCTAGGCTTTAGGGCAGCGTGCCCGTATGCTAAGCCCTTTTAGTTCTTTATTTGGCTCCATCGCCTAATTTCAGAATCACGATTTCGCACATATTTAGCCCCAGAAGCAGTATTTTTCGTCGGTTGGAGCTCCCCTCTGATGGCGTTTTTCCGAATTCCGAATCTCCTAGGAGGCACGCCGTCGAGGCGTGATGCCATTGGTGCCGGCATTGGCTTGTTTCATTTTATCGCCTTGCGATTCGCTGTGGTTTAGTCACGTGAGGACGCGGTCAAGGTGACCTTTGCCAACGCTTCCCTCTGGGCAGTTGTCCGCAGCCCGTTGCAGAGAACGCTCGTGTGGTGGTTGTGAGTCGGAGTTTTCGAATTGTCTTCGGCGTAGCGTGGGTGTTTTTGAGCCCAGGTCCTGCTTCCGTAAGTAAGGGGTCGTGCCCCCTTCATCTCGACCTACGAGGATTTGTTCCGCAGAACGAAAGTGGCCCATTTTTTTTGTCGTCCCGTTGTACGTCTCATGTAACCCGAAGTTCAATATATGATTGGTTAGTTAAGGAAACTATTGTTTTGTTTCGACTTGTGCATGTTCTGTTACAGATAGACGCCCCCTTCATTGTACTGAATATTGTACGACGGAACGAGGAAGCTTTGAGCGTGCAGGTGGGTGAGACAGCTGCGTAGTCGCGGTCGGATTGACACCTAAATACAATCCTCGCATAAGGCAATCCCGAAATTGTTATTTGACCTTGCAACTCTTGAGTAATCCTATTGGCGGAGTATTTTGCATGCTTCGCTCCCGTCTAACCGTCCAGGCCCGGTTAGCCGGGTTAAGACAGGCTTGGTGGCGCCCTCATGATTTCGACATACCCTGTATTAATTATGCCACCACACGCTTGCCCAGAACGTATCGTGTGACTCACGCCCGACTCCCTGAGCGTCCCAGCCGTGGCCTTTTAGCCTATTTCGAACCGATTTCAGGGCAAGTGTGCCAGTTTTTCAGGACTGATTCCGTGGTGCGATGCTCACCTTGGGTGGGTGTCGTAAAGTTCTTTTAATACCGTAACAGGCTAATTTTGGCTATCCCAACGTGTGGGCCTGTTTTTTTTCTGATATTCGTCTTCTCGTCAAGCCCCCTCGTTGTGCGTCTTAATTTTGGCGTCCAACATCGGGGGCCTTGTATGTTCGTTTTTCTTATTAAGCCACCCGTTGTCTGCCTAATTTTGGCAGCCCATCGTGTGTGGCCTTGTGGGGCCTTGTGGCTCCTTTGTTCTCGTCAACGCGCCTAATTTCGGTGCTACAACGTCTGGAGCCTATTGGTGCACGACAACGCTCGACCTCATTTTGGGGTTTTCTTTTTTTTGCGTTGTGTGTCTTAATTTTGGCGGCCCGATTGTTGCTTGTTGCTGTTATTGGACTGGAGTAGTCTCGTTAAGCCCATCCGTTGTGCGTCTTAATTCTGACGCTTTAACGTCTGAGACCTTGTTGCGTGACAACGCGCGACCCCATTTCGGATTTTTTCTTTTTTTTTCTTTTTTTTTCGCTCGATTTCGGGCGCAGTACTGTCTGTAATCATTGTTGGTCGGTAGTAGGCTCGTTAAGCCATTCGTTGACCGCCTAGTTTTAGAATTTGCTCTTTTTCGCTTATGTTCGGTCTTTTCGCAAAGAAGATGGACAGATAGTCCCGTTAAGCCATCGGTCGTGTGAAAGGTAACAAACCACTTTTTCCCGATTTTTCCCGTCTTGGCCGTCTACGATTTGGTTCGGATATCTGACGTAATTGACTTACCAAACACGTGCTAACGTTTTTCTTTTTATACGACGTATAATATAAGTCGTTCCTTTCCCGTTTGTAAACATGGTGCTAAAGCTACATATTGAACGCCTGCTTCACGCGGAGGCTGAATACGAGTTGAGAATCAGAGGCCGTGATGCTTCCGGCGCGGTTACCTTGTTGCGCTCCCGGTTACGCGACGTATTGAGAGAGGAGGGACGCGCAGATATGGATACGCGACCGCCGTACCCGTATACGTTCGAGGAGAATCTCACGGCCGTGACAACATTGATTGGCGAATTAGAGGAAAAGATTCAGGTATATTTAGCTAACCCGACTAAAGAAGTAGCGGCTACGATCGAAACGAAATTTTATCACGGAATGAACCGTCTGACGAATAGTTCAGCTACAACGGAGGAAGAGCGAGCCCTCAAACAAAAAGCGTTCGCGGAATTATCACTCATACGTTCAACCTACGAACTTAACCAAGTAAAGCTAGGGTCGTCTACGACTACGGCTGAGGAAGAAAGCGCCGTAACGCTGCCATCGACGTCCGGTGTCGCACCTACCATTACTGTCGCGACGACGACTACGACTACGACGGCGGCAACTATGTCGACTCCGAGTTTTGTTGCGCCGATGTCGCGTACGATCTCAGTTAAGGCAACCCCAGTTTCGAAATGGAACATACAATTCTCAGGTGACCCGAAAGGTCTGTCGGTCAACGCTTTCATCGAGCGTGTTAACGAACTCAGAGTGGCCAGAAACCTTACCGAAGAAGAGTTGTTTATGCAGGCCATCGATTTGTTTTCGGGCAACGCATTGCTATGGTATCGCGCGAATAGAGCGACCCCTAACACGTGGCAACAGTTGGTCGATTTATTGCGTCTAGAGTTTCAGCCTGCTAATTATGATGAACGGTTGTTGGACGAAATTAGACGTCGCACGCAAGGCCCTACGGAAAGTATGGGCATTTATATCGCTATCATGCGCACAATGTTTTCGCGCCTGACCGAAGCGGTTCCAGAGGAGAAACAGTTGCGTATTTTGTTGCATAATATTTCACCATTATACCAAACCCGGTTGGGATTGACGGAAGTCCGGTCGATCGACGAGCTAGCGCTATACGGACGGAAGATTGAAGAACGGCGCTATGCCATTGAAACTTACGTGCCACCTTCTAGAAAGAAGTCTGACTTAGAAACAGACTTGGCATACGTCGAGGTCGCGCCTATCGCGGAAACGTGCCCAGTTGATGTTGTCGGAACGCGTGACGTTAATACTCCCGAGAGGAGGAACCGAGAACCGGCACCCAAGTCAAGCATGCGGTGTTGGAACTGTAACGAACCAGGCCATAGAGCCAGTAGGTGTCCGCGACCCCGCGGCAAGAAATTTTGTTACCGTTGCGGCAAACCTGAAGTGAACGTAAACACTTGTCCTCGTTGTCGAGCAAGAGATAGGGGGCAGGGAAATGACCCCGCGAGACGCTGAACGGTCGAGCAGTGTCCTCGCGCGTGTTTAGCAATTCGACTAAATTTATGAAGGGACTTATCGAGGAGCGCGAGACCAAATTTAAGAAAAATAAAGTCATTCTCGATTACGTATTAGAAAGGTCATCTGATGACCGTCGACCGCATGTGACTGTTGAAATCATGGGTTTCGAGTTGTTAGCTTTGTTGGACTCAGGAGCGAATCGAACGATCTTAGGAGCTAAGGGTTGGGACGTGTTGCGTACTGTAGGCCTGCACATAAATAAGAAGCTGAGACCCGTTTGCTCAGTGGCAAATGGACAGACCGTAACCAGTCTAGGTACCCTGCACTTACCTATTCGTTTAAATAACAGAGTGGTAGCTATCGATGTTTTAATAGTTCCGGAGGTTCCGCACACCCTGATCCTGGGGATAGACTTTTGGAAGTCAGTGGGAATAGTCCCAGACGTGTTTCGAGGGGAGTGGGAATTCTCAAAACCCGGCGTAGCGGCCATTGATACTCCTACCGGCAATTTGCAGTCTATGTTCGACCTGAACTCGGATCAACGAGCCCAATTAGACACTCTCGTAAACCGACATTTTACTATCGCTAAACCCGAACTCGGCTGCGCCAAGTACGTTCAACATAAAATCACTACTAAGGCGGCACCGGTTAAACAAAGGTACTATCCGGTCTCTCCCGCAATGCAGGCGCATATCGATGCTGAGTTGGACAGTATGCTTAAATCAGGCGTTGTGGAACGTTCTCGTTCAGCCTGGTCGAGCCCGATTTTACTAGTTAAAAAGAAAGATGGAACCTATCGTTTCTGCGTTGACTTTCGTAAATTAAATAGCGTCACCGAGAAGGACGCCTACCCGATACCTTACGTGTCTTCGATTTTGGATCGCTTACGCGATGCCCGGTTCATGACGTCGCTTGATATCAAATCCGCGTACTGGCAAATTGAAATGGAAGAGAAATCTAAGGAACTAACGGCCTTCACAGTACCCGGGCGCGGTTTGTTTCAATTTACTCGCATGCCCTTTGGGCTTCATAACGCGGCAGCGACTTGGCAACGTTTCGTCGACCATGTGTTGGGTCCCGAATTGGAACCTTACGTCTTTGTCTATTTAGATGACGTGATTATTTGTACCCCGACTTTCGAAAAGCACGTCGAGATTCTAGACGAAGTATTGCAGCGACTAAACGACGCTGGTTTAACACTGGGTCGTGATAAATGTCATTTTTGCCAACCGGAATTACGATACCTGGGCTATGTCGTTAACGCCCAAGGACTTTTAGTCGACCCCGATAAAGTTTCGGCGATTCTTAACTTGCCGCGACCTAGAAACGTTTCGGAGATACGGCGAGTTGTCGGCATGGCATCGTGGTATCGGCGTTTCATACCAAATTTCTCAGCCATTATTGCTCCGCTGACGTCGTTATTGAAAAAGTTTCAGAAGTTTGAGTGGACCGAGTCATGCGAAGTCGCATTTACAACCATCAAAAATTGCCTAGTTTCGGCACCCATTTTGTCGTGTCCCGATTTTTCTCTCCCGTTTATCGTACAGACGGACGCTTCCAATGTTGGTATCGGCGCCGTGCTGACTCAGACCGTTGATGGCCAAGAACAGGTCATCTGTTACATTAGTCGGACTCTTACGAAGCCTGAGCGTAATTTTTCGGTTACGGAACGCGAATGTTTGGCCGTCCTGTGGGCCATAGAGAAGTTACGTCCGTATTTAGAAGGCACTCACTTCACAGTCGTTACTGACCATCATTCACTTATCTGGCTAAATAATCTTAAGGAACCCACCGGGAGACTCGCCCGTTGGGCTGTTCGTATCCAACAATACGACTTCACGATCAAACACCGGAAGGGAAAAGACCACGTCGTTCCGGATGCGCTATCCCGTGCTATACCCGAAATAGATGTAGTCTCAGTTGTCGATTCTGGAGAACCCGAAGCCGGCGTTCAGGCGCTGAACGACAGTCGAACTGACCGTTGGTATAGGCGCATGTGTACACGCGTCGTAGAAAGACCATTCAAGTATTCGGCGTGGAAACTATCGCGAGGGAAATTGTTTAAACATGTCAACGTAAAATACCCCGAATTGGACGAAGGCACGAGTTGGAAAGAGGTGGTTCCGAAGCCTCAACGTGCCGAGATTCTTCGCAAAAACCATGACGAACCTACCGCAGGCCATTTAGGCATTTATAAGACCTACGGCCGTATTGCTCAACAGTATTACTGGCCTAAACTTAAGGCGGATGTGACCCGTTACGTTAACCGTTGCGCGACGTGCCTAGCGCAGAAACCCGAACAAAAACGCCCGGCCGGCTTGATGTGTCGTCACCCCGTGGTGGATAAGCCGTGGCAAATGATATCTATCGACATTGTAGGGCCGTTGCCCCGTTCAAAGAAAGGCTACGTATATATTCTGTCCGTGGCTGACTACTTTACCAAATTTACCCTTTTCTTCCCGTTGCGTACCGCCACCGCGACCGCGGTGACTCAGAAAATTGAGAACGATGTTTTCTTGCTCTTTGGAGCACCTCAGTACGTCTTGGTTGACAACGGCGTACAGTTTCGCAGTAGAGAATTCCGACAACTTACCGATACGTATAAATCACGAATTATCTTTAACGCGCATTACCATGCGCAGGCCAACCCCGTAGAACGCGTTAATCGAGTATTAAAAACTATGCTAGCGTCGTACGTGAAAGACAACCACCGGGAGTGGGATAAATATTTGTCGAAAGTCGCTTGCGCAGTGCGTACCGCAGTACACGAAGTCACCGGCATGACCCCATATTTCGCCAATTTCGGCAGATAGATACAGTTAGAGGGGACGCGCGCCAATAACCCCGAAGAGGTAGATGTTTCGGAACAAATACGAGTAGAGAGTCGCGAAGACTTGTTACGACGGACTCCCGCGTTAAGGTCGGTATATGAAGACATAGTCAAGCGACTAGACGTGGCGTACAAAGCCTCCAAGGCGACATACGATTTGCGAAGGCGCCCGGCTCAATTTGCCGTTGGCGATACCGTCTGGCGACGAAATTACGTACTTTCCGATGCGGCGAAATATTTTAACGCCAAGTTGGCTCCAAAATTTATAGGGCCGTTTTATATCAGTCGGCAAGTTTCGCTTGCCACTTACGAGCTGTCCGACGAGACCGGTGCCCCGAAAGGCACTTGGCACGCGAAAGACCTAAAACCCAACCCCACGGACGTTTAGTCTACTAGCGCCCGTTTTCCTTAACCCCCCCTTCCTTTTTTTTTTGTAGGCCTTGACGGCCATACCGCCGGCTTAGAGCCGTATCTTCAGTAGTACCTGCGTTTCCCCGAGCTTCCTTGTTGTGGGAACCCCACAATGCGCCGATCCCGTGACGCGCAACGTGCCCTCTTCAGGTGGCTTGTGGGACAGGTTGCGAGGGACTTATCCCTTTTCCCCCCCCTCCCCATGTTCTTTTGGAACGGTTGGTCGGAAGTGTGCATGGGAGTAAGACGTTCTATTGACCCGATTTTGACGAGCGCTAACCGCGCGTTTTTTTTTATTAGATATTTTCACGGTTTCAATTTGGAACCCCAAACCCTCCTTCTCTATGCTCTATCTTTACCTTTCTTTTCCCCTTGTCATTACTATCTACCGCGTCCCGGCGACAACTACCCAACCCCGTTGTTCTCTTTCTCTTTCCACCTTCCAAAACCGCACTGTTAGGCGACCGTCATGGACCCGGTGTTAAGGTCCAGTCGGCGTTTCGTGGCCGTCGCCGCAGGGCGTGCCACACCCGTTTCGGGTCTGGTCGGTTACCTTTTTTTTTTTATCGTCGTGGTGGTCGATTATCGACGTGGTTTTGCGAACCGTTGTGGTGGCACTCCTATTTTGGGAGGGGCAGTCGAGCCGGATCGGCGAGACTGTCCTCAGTCTGCCTAGTCTTTGCCCGTTTGGTTCCCCGAGGGAGCCAGACACGAATCGTTTTGTGGACCCCTGGCGGAGCGCCACTCCTTTTGGGACAGCTAGTTTTCTTGTCGCCCGTCTTCCGTGGTCCGGGGAGTGTGTGCTAGCCATCAGCGAACCGCCAGGTCCTACCCAATTTTCGTATTTCCACTGGCGTATCCAGTCTTTCTTCTTCCTCTTCTCTCTTCCCTCCTGTCGTACCCTATCTGGTGGCCGGTGTGCGTAATTCCTTTGGGGGTACAGCTATCGTATCAGCGTTTCCGGTCGTTTGAGTGCTCGTGGCGCCGCAGCCAAAATGCCCCGTTGATTTTAAGAGACTTCGGGGAACTCTCTTTCAAGTAAGGGGAGTGTTAGGTCATTTTGGTATTTTAAATAGCCTCCTAGGCTTTAGGGCAGCGTGCCCGTATGCTAAGCCCTTTTAGTTCTTTATTTGGCTCCATCGCCTAATTTCAGAATCACGATTTCGCACATATTTAGCCCCAGAAGCAGTATTTTTCGTCGGTTGGAGCTCCCCTCTGATGGCGTTTTTCCAAATTCCGAATCTCCTAGGAGGCACGCCGTCGAGGCGTGATGCCAGCTGGTGCCGGCATTGGCTTGTTTCATTTTATCGCCTTGCGATTGGCTGCCAAGGTTTAGTCACGTGGGGACGCGGCCAAGGTGACCTTTGCCAACGCTTCCCTCTGGGCAGTTGTCCGCAGCCCGTTGCAGAGAACGCTCGTGTGGTGGTTGTGAGTCGGAGTTTTCGAATTGTGTTTTCGAGCCCAGTTCCTGCTTCCGTAAGTAAGGGGTCGTGCCCCCTTCATCTCGACCTACGAGGATTTGTTCCGCAGAACGAAAGTGGCCCATTTTTTTCGTCGTCCCGTTGTACGCGTCATTGACGCGTCTCCCGTCGCCATTAAGGCGGTTGTGCATTCACCCCTATAGCCGTTGTAACATCGAAGGTACCTGCCACCTACGACTGCAGCCTGTCGCAACTCAACTGTACCAGGCTCCCTCGCCGCCTACGCATTAAGGTATGTGTCTTTAACCTGATTACCGCTGTGAACGCGAGTGCTAATTTAAATCTTCGCTGCCCGCTGCATAAGGCGACGCGCATATTTGGACTCATTACTGCTCTTGTGCATTCATTCAGACTTGCAGACTGTTCATGCCGCGAGTGCTAATTTAAATCTTCGCTGTCCGCTGCATAAGGCGACGCGCATATTTGTACTCATTACTACTTATTACTGCTCTTGTGAATTCATTCAGACTTGCAGACTGTTCATGCCGCGAGTGCTAATTTAAATCTTCGCTGTCCGCCGCATAAGGCGACGCGCATATCTGTACCCATTACTACTTATTACTGCTCGTTACTGCTCATTACTGTTCATTACTGTTCACTACTGTTCAACATCTGTCGTTAAGTTTAGAGCGCGCGGGCCAGCTGGTGCCCTTAATTATAGGTTAAGTATAGATATAGGGCGACGCACTCTGTGCTGCCCCATTGTAACCCGAAGTTCAATATATGATTGGTTAGTTAAGGGAACTATTGTTTTGTTTCGACTTGTGCATGTTCTGTTACAGATAGACGCCCCCTTCATTGTACTGAATATTGTACGACGGAACGAGGAAGCTTTGAGCGTGCAGGTGGGTGAGACAGCTGCGTAGTCGCGGTCGGATTGACACCTAATTACAATCCTTGCATAAGGAAATCCCGAAATTGTTATTTGACCTTGCAACTCTTGAGTAATCCTATTGGTGGAGTATTTTGCATGCTTTGCTCCCGTCTAACCGTCCAGGCCCGGTTAGCCGGGTTAAGACAGGCTTGGTGGCGCCCTCATGATTTCGACATACCCTGTATATATTATGCCACCACGCGCTTGCCCAGAACGTATCGTGTGACTCACGCCCGACTCCCTGAGCGTCCCAGCCGTGGCCCCTTAGCCTATTTCGAACCGATTTCAGGGCAAGTGTGCCAGTTTTTCAGGACTGATTCCGTGGTGCGATGCTCACCTTGGGTGGGTGTCGTAAAGTTCTTTTAATACCGTAACAACCAGCAGAACATCTATCCATTCCCTAACTGCAACTTCTCTTAGTTCATCGGTTGCGACCTGCCCCCTACCGAGATTTACCTGTGCTAGCGATAACCTATCTCTAAGCGCCCTGACCACCCTTGGATTCCGCCTGTTAATACGCCGTCTATCTACCTGTCTATCTGCCATAGGATGTTCTTTCGATCGCCCTCCTAGTCATTCGCCATACTATCTGGCAGTTTGCCCCATTCATTTTATGGTCACTCGGTCCGCCCGCAAATCTACATTGCGCGCAGCTTTCTTGGTGGCCGCAATTCTTGGCCACGTGGCCGCTTTCTCCGTACCTATAGCAAAGATCGCCCTTGCTTTCTCATTGCGCACTGATATGTCCATAGACCCCGCATCGGTAGCACCGTGTTAACGGCACTCGATCTCTAATCTGGGATAAACCCCAAGTGAGGTTTAGGCGCTTCTGCTTTAGCAGAGCTCTATACAGGTCTGGTTCTAACTGCACCTGCGAATCTTTCGCCTCTTTTCTACTATTATATGACCTACTTGGCCGGAAGACGTCCCGAAACTCTTCCATCGTCCTACCTTCCCTACAAAAGTGGTTCATACGGTATGCCGCCTTTATATGCTCCTCTCCATCGCGCTCTTCCGCCCCGAGGATTATAACCGTTGGTCGAACCCTTGTCTCCCTGTTCGCCTTCGCGCCCATCGTCTGCCATTGCTCGGACTTCGCGCGCTTGTCAGCCTCTGCTACGTTCTGAACCTGAATGGCCACTCCCTTGTTTTTTAGTAGGCGGATTTCCCTAACCTGTACTTCCTCCGCGCCGATTTTAATTCGTCTACCTGCCTAACTTTCCTCACCCTGCAGCAGGCTGTTCCCGGAGTAAGAGTTCTGCAAACGTTCACCCCAGACCCGCCGTGTGGTTCTTGGGTTGGCGCCAAATCTCGCGGTCCAGCGGGTAAATCTCTCCCCGTGTCTGTCGCACTCAGGAAGAGACAGCACCGCGATGGTGGACGGATCTGCATTGTTTCGGAGGTTGCCAATTCTCCTCAATAAAATAGCTGGCACTTGTGAAACCAGCGACGCCCCACCCAAGCCCTCCACGCGAGCCGGGGCGTCGAACACCAAGTTGAAAGTGATAGCGGACAGGGGGTCGCCTGTTGAACTCCCCGATTTATCTTTATCCAGTTCGTGCTTTCTGACCCTATTTGAATTTTGGTACGGGCTTCTCTATAGCCCTGTAAAATAAACTCCTCCAACTTGGTGTCACAGAGTGCTCTTTCTATTGAGTGATGGGACACCGTGTCGAAGGCTTTCGCCAAATCAAGACTAAGGATGTTATACGGTCGCCCCTTACGTCTACGCGACTTTATGAGTGTTTCAAGGTAATTGTATTTAAGAGCACTCCGTCGACTGCTCTAAAACCCCTTTGGTGGTTGTGTAGAGGGAGGCTCCATAAGCGCTTGGCTAAGATTTTGTTTATAACCCACTTGTTGATTTCCGCTGGGTCCCCGCCCTCTGGCAGAAGGATTGTCCTGGAATCTCTTAGTTGTTTTGGAATCCTTCCAGATGCAACAGTGGCATTTGTAAATAAAAGAACGCGTGCCAAGGGAAGCTGTTTCAAATGTTTTGTGTTGAACCCGTCTGGCCCTCGACTTTGGTGCTTGCAACGGCCACCTCATTTCCTCCGTAACCGGCCTCCACTCTCCCCCTCCCGGCTTGCTGTCCGTCAGTGCATCCCCGTCCAGAGGTGAAGAAGCTCCGAAGATTCCCTCGTATCTCTCTTCGGTTACGGCAACTGATGGGAAATTTGGGGCTTGGTGGAGATGTCGGTCCTCCAGGATACACCCTGAGAGTCCTTTCGGGTTCCTCGCGTACATCGCCTGAACCTGCTTATACCTCTCCACGCGGTTATTGTGCCTAAAGTGTGTTCCTGTTTGCGGGCCGATTGCTTCTGGCCGACGCGGAGTTCGAGACCCGTGTTCCCAGCCAGTTGGAGAGGGCATCATCGAGCGGGGTTCGGTCGCCAGACATGAGCGACCTGAGAGCTCCGAACAGACCCCTGTCGGAGTCTCTTCATCCGTTCAAGGTGCTCCCGAATGCCATCGCATCGGCAGGGGTAGGGATGATCGGGATTGGGACCCCTACAGTACCTGCGTCTTGTGTTGACTGTGTTCTACCTTAGTTCTGTATGTTTTACCCACATATGCAGGTGATTGATTCTATCTCTTGTATCCTGACTAGTTTCACTCAATAAATAAATTAAATAAATAAATATATGTATAAATAAAAACTCTGTATAAATAAAATCCGAATATATGTATAAATAAAAAAGACAACTGTAAGCTAAAATAAGTGATTAAAATTCGTGTAAAAATAAAATTAAGGACTAAATACGTATTACAGATTAAAATAACTATGCCTACTTTAAAGTTAAGTTAAAATTAATTAGATAGAACTAAAACTTAGATTAGTCAAATCACACGATATCGATCACGCTACAGTTGGATGAAAAATATAGCACCCAGCTGAGGAGTTGAGAACCAGCGTAGAACTGCAGGCCCCTTCGATGAAACAGTTTAACTACACCTCTTGAAAACGACCCCTAACGGAGTTACCAACAGATCAGGCTAAAATGGCAGGTGAATGAAAATGTTTTTGCCTGTTGCCCCGCGGACTTGGGTGGAGATCAGTCCCTCTACTACGGTGCAAACTACCCTGCCAAGTTTGTGTTTGTCCTTAGCGCCACCCGACTCTCACCACTAGGCGGTGGACACAACACTTGATCACAAGGTGACAGGATCTAAATCAGTCGCTTTCTCGCTATTCGCTCGATCGCTCGTTACTCTCACCATGACAAGTGGGCAGTGCAATAGTTGCACAACCTTGTGACTCGAGAGTCCTAGTTACTCCCTCCGTTTACCCGCGCTTGCTTGAATTTATTCACGTTGACATTCAGAGCACTGGGCAGAAATCACATTGCGTCAACACTCGCAGCGGCCATCGCAATGCTTTATTTTAATTAGACAGTCGGATTTCCCCGGTCCGTGCCAGGCGACCGTTGAATGGCGGATCGGGTAGGTACGGACAGTGGGAATCTCGTTAATCCATTCGTGCGCGTCACTAATTAGATTAGAAAGCATTTGGCTATAATAGGTTTATTACAGTATAAACGTTGCGGCTAAGGGGCCGTTCTTTACAAATATTGACACGTTTTGCTCTAATACTAGTTACAGGACGAATGGCCATATACGCTTAATAGTACAGGAGGAGCGCACAGATTCCCTCGGCGCGTGGGTACACTTACCGCGCTTGAGCTCCCAGCAACGCTCGGCGCCAAACTACACACGAGAACTCACTATGTATCACTGCTTCCCGTGATTGTTGTTAATGTAAGGCTGGAAGCGAAGCGTTGGTCTAGGTTGAGCTTCATCAGCGCGTTGTTTAGTTCACACCAGGTGCCGCGCGCACCTAATATCAATGGCAGGCAATAAAATTCATCTGGCTTGTATTTGGCCCGTATTGCCTCGATGCACGTTGCTGAGTTGTACGTGCTCATCTTGCTCCAGAATGTATCCTCTAGGAGACGGGGGCCTTCTCATACGACGCTGATATTAGACATGGACACGTATAGAACGCCGTCTTTATGGATGATAAGGTCGGGTTTGCGTCTAACGTGGTCGGCGCCCCACAGGTACGGCTCCTCATCTGCCGTTCTTCCTCGCGGCCTTGGCGATCGACGAGGCGATGAAGTCGGGCCGCCGGATACGGGGCCAGTGGGTCACAGGACAGGCTTCCAGCACGTGACATAGTGTTTCGGATTGGCTGCAGGCTGCCCGGCATTTGGCAGCTTGTCCTCGGTTGTATGGGACCCCATACATACCGTAGGCAGAACATTTCCTCGGAGTGCGATGGCCTTGGGGAAATCACGGCCGCTCCAGAAGGCGGGCGGTTGGTAAGCCCATGAGGAGCTGCAGCTGGAATGGCGACCCTGAGCAAGTCCGTTCCTCGAGGTGGAGTTCTGGAGAGTTTCGTACCACCATGCGCGGATCGCATCCTTGTTCTTCCCGTGGCGGGTAAGTCGCCTTTGAAGATTTTTGACGAATTTAACACTCCACTGCGGGCGCAGGGCGTCCAGAAAGATAGATCCACCTGCACGGAATTCCGACACCGCCGTAACGGCAGTGGGCGTACAAGTATGAAGATGGGATCGTGGAGATTCAAGATGCGTTTGCGGAACCTCTGACGTGCCTATCGACTGCTTTTAATACATGTTGGAAAATCGTAGGGGCTTGCAGGGTACGCAGAAGTCTCGATATGAGGTAGAATCTCACAAGGCTTAGTTTCTGGGAGGGCTTTAGCCGATCTTTCTCCACCCCAGAAAGGTACGCTTTAATCAAGACGTAGTTCGAGAATCTAACACTCATGGCGCCATGCTTAAGACCTAGGTAATCAAAGTAGCCGTCTACGCCCATTTGTTTGATTGACTTGTCGTTAATTCGGAAGCTGCTTTTGATGATTATAAATAGCTTCTTCTTTGGGGCCAGACCGAACGAGAGGACATTGCACTTATCAGTGTTAAGAGACAGACTTCTTTCGTCGAGGAAGGTATTACAGTTTATTATTAGGTACTCCGTCTCGAGAGCGGTGGCACCGAACAGGACTAGGTCGTCAGCATAAGCTAACGCCGGCAACTTGCTGTTACTGCCCGAGAAAGGTAGCTCAGCTGGAATATTAGCGATTGTTTCAAGCAGCTCGTCCATGATTAAATTAAATATTACAGGGGACAACGGGTCACCCTGTTTAACCCTGCTCTTAAGGAAGATTTTAGCCGTTTGGTTTTTGTATTACGAGATAATAGTGTGCGAATCCGTGTATGATTCCAGAATATACTTCTTTTGGTCGGGGTGAACGCTGAAACGATTGAGAGCGAGCTCTATAGAGGAGTGAGCAATGGAGTCAAATGCTTTACTAATATCTAAGGTTATCAGGTGAAAAGGTCTGGTCCGTTGCCGATAAGATTTTATTAGGGATCATCATTTCGCATGCTGTTGCTCATACAAGCATCTGTCTTAGTAAAGCCGCACTGAAGCGGGCATAGGGGAAGCTGGCCCAGGCGTTTGGTCAATATTTTACGAAGGAGCCGGATGAAAATAGGGCCTATCCTGATCGGCGCCAATTGGTTGCCTGCTTAAAATCACCTATTTTAGGAATTAAACTGGTGCGACAGGCTTTAAAAGTTGGTGGGGTGTGGCCTGAGGCTAGGCAGCCATTCATCAGCAGGAGGACACGCGCCAGGGGAAGCCTTCTGACATGATTTATGTTGCAGCCGTCAGGCCCAGCCGCTTTTCATTTAGTAGAGTTGATAGCCTTCTCAAGTTCGATTTCTGTCACAGGCCTGAAATACTTATAGCCTAACGCAACGGTTCCTTGTTTGAGAGTGGTAGGCTGGATGTCATTGAATGTGCCGTTTTCGAAGAGCCCCTTATAGAGTTTCTCAATGTCTTTAATACTAAGAGAGTTGTTGTTCTGCGAAGCGTCAACATCGTCTAATCTGTTGCCGGCTAGCTGGGCTCTGTTGGAGCAGTAGAGCTGCTGAGCACGTTTATAATTAAATGATCACTCCGCGTTGACACCCCTGTATTTCTTACGGCTGGTGGTGGATGGGCGTGGTCTCAAGTCTTCTTTTGGTTTGTTTCCCGTCGGCTTCTTGGGCAATAGATCCGTAGCAAGCCGGTCTAGCATTATCGCGACTAGGAAATTCCTTAGGATGAGGGACTGGATAAGAGTCTGGTCGTCCGTGGTTAGGCCATCCCTCTCCTGGAGATCTTGAACGAAATCGCTGAAGGCGGTTGAGCGGTGTAATTGGTTGTCGGTTATAGTAGTGGCGGTGTAAGTTGAGGTGTCATCGCCTGGGTCACTCACCGATGAGTCACTGCTCTCCGGGTTGCACGTCTGGTTTGGGAGGCTGTTCCCGAGGTGGAAGCTACCGGTTGGTCGAAAGATTGGACAGGGCAGCCATCTCGGTTGGAACGTGGGCCTTCAACAGCGTCAGCCTAGCAGCGGCCAGCAGTTCTTTGTACTTGCGCTGTTTGCGCTTGTACGATGGCATCCTCTTTCCTCTAAAAAAACCTTGGTGCTTGAACATCGTTTTACCCTCGTAGCGGGCTTCCTCTTCTGCTATATTGGTGAGGTCACACTCGGACCACGGGACAACGGTTCGGGAGGCCCCGGCTTGCTCAGATTATAACGTAGATGGTGGCTCAGGCTTTTGTGTTGCTGCAAACCGGCGTAGGATTTGAAAGCACAGATGGGGCACTTAGAGTCGGTGGGGCTGAGTCGGGGCTAGCACTGCCTGCGTCGGTGCTGCAGCAAGCTCTTACGGGCAAGCCCTTACCGCGGTGGCACACGTGACGCTCCTGTGCGCGGGGTGGGGGCATGTTGGGAAGTAAAACAAGGCTCAACAAGATTATCTCTAAGGGTAGAAACCCACCCGAAATAGGGGACAAAACTGGGGTAGTAATGGGGAGTGGTTTCCTAGGAAACAGGGGGCCCCTTAAGTTCAGCGAAAAAGTGCCGGAAAGTTATCAGGCACGATTACAGCCTAAAGAATTTCCTATTATAAAGAAAATATCTTCAGCTAAATACCTCATAGTGTCTAAAGGGTATTGATGGCTACGGGGGTTAAGGCGACATACGCGCATGTCTCCCGAACGTGCAAATTCCAAAGAAAACAAGAATGGGCAGGTGACGAGAAAAGCAGAGAAAAATCCGCTCCAAGCTCCTAATAAATGGATAAGATGTAAAAAAATGTAAAAGAAGACAGCCCGCACTAGCTAAAGGAAACTTAACTAACTCCAAGTTGTGCTTGGGGTAGACGATATTATTTTGAAATTATATGCTCTATGCCAGTAAACTGGGTTGAGTTTAGTTACGGTTATTCACTGTGTTTGGAGCTATCTTTCAGGAGTGTAATTTTATGCAAGGTATTGAGTTTACAAATTATCGCTAGAACACCTGGGTGCATTCGCCGTTATTATAAAGATTTGTTGGGGCACTGGGCATTTGATTATTGTTCTACCGTTTAAGTACTTAAAGAGCTACACGCCTCCGATCGCTGAGCTGACGGCCGGCTTCTGCAACTAAGTGCACCTGTTTGTAATTTCTTCTTCGGGAGATCGCCCAGTAATTAAGTAATCATTACCTAACAAAGGATTGCTGTTTTTTCCGCCGAAGTGGTCCTGTTGCTGTTATTCCACTTGAAGATCACAAAACTGTTAATTCCGTATGGTGCTGCGAAGTGGCTTTACCACAGATGTTTGAAAAATTACAGACAGGTCGTCAAAGGACCGGTTTGCGTAACATCTTAGTCCATCATGACAACGCATCCTTCCACACTGCTGCCAGAACATTGGATTTTTTGAAAGATTCGGGAGTTCAATTGGTAACTGATCCTCCGTAAAGCCCAGATCTGGAGCCGTGCGACTTTTTTTTATTCCAACTGTTAAAAAAATGATGTGAGGTAAGATTTTCCAGCGCAGATGCAACAGTTATAGCATTTCAAAGAATTTTTGAGGAGCTTTCAGAAAATGAATTTTTCGAATGTTTTAAAAAGTGGTTTCAAAGAATGCACAAGTGTATTAGTCTGAATGGAGAATATTTTGAAAAACAGTAAATATTTTGTGTTAAAAAATGCAACGGTCTTTTAATAATTAACAATTTTCAGCGCAACCCTCATATCGCTCTAATAGAGCACAGCTTGCTGGTAATATACTGGACGGTGTTGATGCCACTCAGAACGGCAACTCTCGAGATATTCAAGAGATAGATCTTTATACGCGGATATTCAGCAATGACGCATCCATAGACACGAAACAGGTATCCTCTAAACTCAGTACTCGGAAATTGGCAGCAACTGCTTTCGTCCACTAACGGAAGATGAAATTCTCACCGCTATCAACACCGCCAAAGCCAAAGCTGCAGGGCCTGACGGCAGTAACATCTCCCACGTCAGGAAGCTTCCCCTGCATAGAGTATGGATTCTCATGAACGGATGCTTGTATACCAGTTATACACCTAAGATCTTGAAGGGATGCCGTACTGTTTTGATTCCAAAAAAAGAAGACCTTAAGCTGGCCTCAAACTGGCGTCCGATCACGATAGGATCTATTTTCATGCGACTAATGCACAAAATTCTCGCTCTGCGCCTCGGACGCTTGCCCCTCTGCCCTCTTCAAACGGTCTTTACTCCGACAGAGGCCTGCATGAACAACAGTATTGTTCTGCAGGCACTAGTCAAGCCCTATCGTCGCACAACCAAACCATTCCACATCGTATCTCTGGACATTAGTAAGGCATTCGACTCGATAGCTCACTCTTCTATAGCACGAGCCCTCAAACGCTTCAATATACATCCCGCCCTTCAGAAGTATAGCAGCGCTCGCGTACGCAGATGATCTCATCCTTTTCGACGCTACCTCGCTAGAGATGAAAAACTGCTCAAGATGTGTCATTCCTTTTTAGACAAACGGGGCTTAACACTGAATACGGCTAAGTGTAACGCCTTTTCATTCGGCCGAGTGCCCAAAAGAAAAAAGCTATTTGTTATCTCAAATAATAGTTTTTTCATCAAGAATGACCAGATAAAACAACTTGGCGTCGATAGCTATTTCAGCTATCTAGGCCTGAAATATGGCGTCCGTATATCTGACTGAGACGATAAAAACTTATCCCGTGTGGAAAGGGCTTCACACAAACCGCAACAAAAATTGAATATTATACGCTTCTACCTTGTGCCCAGGCTGCTTCACGTCCTCCAAGCCCCAATGATATTTGTCCTTGATACCGTTGATAGACTTATTGGAGGCTCTTTAAAACGAATACTAAAACTCCCCCCTACCATTCCATCCGCCTTCCTCTACGCCCACTGCCGTGATGGCGGTGTCGTCATCCCCCGTCTGGCTAACTTAATACCATCGATCGTCCTAGGCAGGCTGCAGAGTATTTGCGGCACGGGAGGTGTGTTCTTTATTGATGCCCTGACGTCCGAAGGGCACAAAGATTCATCAATAACCTAGAGGGGAGACTGGCAACCCACGGTAAAAGTAAAGATCGAATTCGTACGTGGTGGCGTGACTGCTCACAAGAGTCTACCTCAGGGAATGACCTCCACCAAGGCAACTTATCATCTTGGATCTCATCCTGGGTATATAAACCACCATAATTCTGGAGCGGAAAGGACTAAATCAAAGCATTGCACTACGCGGCAATGTTTCACCCACTGTTGGAACACCGTATAACCGTGGGATAGCCGCAAAATTCCGAGCGGGTTGCTGCAGATCGAAGACGTATTGCAGGCGTGTCCCATTACGCAATTATCCAAGGATACGCCGCCACAATTTCATCGCCTCATCTCTAGCGAAGGCCGTCAGGAAGATGGGCTGGCGCATAGACGAGGGGCCGAACCTGTGGGGAGCGGACTACATCCGAAGGAAACCAGACCTTATCTTCATCAAGGACGGACACCTCTACCTATTGGACGTCACCGTTGTTTGGGAAGACCCCCGGTCCCTCGATGATGCATTTTTGGCAAGCGGAATACATATAACATCGCACCATGCATTGGTGCCCTTCGCGCCAGGTACCAGCTGTCCGACATATACTACTACCATTCGTGGCACCTGGTGCAAAAATAATGCATTGCTTGAAATACTCTGTTTATGCCAACAATTCGCAGCTAGCATGGTTCACGCCACCATAAAAGGTAGCGTTCCTACACATAGTGTATTTTCGCGAGGAGTTTGGCGTCGCGGGTTTCAACCCCCTTGTGCCTCTCGTGATACTCGCGCGCCCCGCAACGGCTATCGTGCGCTCTACTTAAACTATATTTGAGTATTAGATATAGCTTAGCATATTAATCTTGGTTTAGCATATGCTTCTTTTTTGCGATTACTTCTAACGCACTCGATTATTGTAAGGGACGGCCCCTAAGCCGAAATGTTTATTTAATAAGTATAGATAGGCAAATGCCTCGTCATCTATAACGCGATTCTCACTATCCTTACCTACCCGGCCGATATTCAACGGTCGACTCAGAACTGGCACGGACCGGGGGAATCGGACTGTCTAATTAGAACAAAGCATTGCGATGGCCCCTGCGGATGTTGACGCAATGTGATTTCTGTCCAGTGCTCTGAATGTCAACGTGAAGAAATTCAAGCAAGCGCGGGTAAGCAGGAGTAACTATGAGCCCCGCGGGGTGGGTAGTTTCTCTAGCGGCCAACTCGTTTACGAGGGGGAGACCGCTAGGGGTTACGACTCTCACACACTCGATGGCCTGAACTGAGTAGGGCCTTGGGTTCAAGTCGTCTTAATTGACGGCAGGGGTGCTGTTAACGGCGCTCAAGACCGACCGCGTGCCTCTTCGGTGACGACGCTAGATATCCAACTAAACGCGGCGGATTAAACCACAGGGATGTTACAAGGAGGCAGCTCCTCCATGTGCATACCGACCGACCATTTCGGCGGAACGTTCCTTAAACGGCGGAGGCTTTCACGGGGGAAAGGGGTTGCCAGCCCCTATCCCCCTCCAGTCGGCGGCCCAATTAATAAGAGTATAAGAAGCGGAAGCCACGGAAATCCTCAGGTTCCTGGCCCAGCTGACACAACTGGAGTTCCCCATAACTCAACCGCCCCTCAACTTGGGCCCGTTCCTGTTGAACCACCAGCACCCAAAGTCTTTCCCTGCGAGAACTGCGGCCGACCCTTCCCCACCCGACGAGGGCTCGGCGTCCACAGATCAACGAAGCATCCCGAAGCCGTCAACGAGGAGATTCAGCTGCCCGAGAAGGAGGTCCGTTGGAGCGACAAAGAACTCAGCGTTCTGACGCGCCATGATGCAAGAGATACGCGTGAAAGGGTTCAGTTTATTAACCTGTACCTCCTCACCATGATCCCGGGCAGAACCCAAGAGGCCATCAAGGGCGCCAGGCGTTGCTCTGACTACAAGCGGATGGTCCAGGCGGCACTCGTCGATCTACGTGTCGCCCCTGCCAGTGAGGAGGACGAACCTCAAGCCAGAGCCAGAGCCGCCAGCCTCGCCCGTCGTTCCAGCACGAGAGCGCCCACCGTCGACTGCAGGGTCCCGAAGATCATCCATCGGAACAAGCCTCCGTCAAGCCGTGAGAAGGCCCACCGAGCTGATCAGGGACGCCGGCGACACCACCTTCCAGGCCCCTCGATTGGTTCGGATTGCGGAGGCAGCACTTTCCAGGGAGGATGTTACTGAGGACATCGTCACCTACGTCAGTGTCCTCAGCTCCTGGATTGGATGGCATCATACCGAGGCAGTGGCGTCCGATTCCATCTTCAACGCGCGCACTTCTCTTCAGTGTCGTCATGCTGGCCGGTGGATTCCCGAAGCAGCTCCTATCACGAACTGTCTTCATACCGAAGACAACTGAACCGGAACTACCAAGCGACTACCGACCTATCTCCATCACGTCAGTAGCGCTGCGCCAACTTTACCGCATCCTATCGACCCGTCTGCAGAAAGCACCCCTCGTCGACGAACGCCAGCGGGCCTTTATTTCCGCGGATGGATCACCGGAGAATACAGCAGTCCTTGACGCCCTTATCTGGACTGCCAGGGCCCGACTGAGAAGGCTTTACAACGCCACCCTGGACATGTCGAAAGCCTCCGACATGTTCAGTCATGAAGCTCTTGCTGCGACTGTCGACCAGCTTGGTCTACCACCAGGCCTTAGAACCTACATCGCCAAGCTGTATGAGCGGTCCGAGACGAAGTTCGTCGTGGGAGGCAGGATGTCGCAAGTTCCGGTTCCTGCGAGAAGAGGAGTACGCCAAGGGGATCCACGTTCACCGCTACTCTTAAAGATGGCTGTCAAACATCCTGGCAGCCATACCACGAAAGGTCGGCTTCGACCTAGAGGGCCACCACATCTCAGCCCTCGTCTACGCCGACGACGTGGTCCTGGTTGCATCCTCCAAAGTGGGGATACAGGAAGCCTTAAACAGGGTGGTTGAAGAAGCGGCAGCTAGCATGGGATTGAAACTCAACGTCCAGAAGAACTCATCCTTTGGTGCCGGACGGGAAGACCAAGAAGATCAAGGTCCTAACCTTTTCCTCATTCACCATCTAAAAGGGGCGTCTTCCCGCTACCAAGATACTGGACACATGGCGGTAACTTGGTATTGAGTATCAGTCGACGGGAGCCAATCCTGTCGGGCAGGAGCTGGGAGAGGCGCTTACTAACATCACCAAGGCGCCTCTAAAGCCCCAACGACGTCTTCAGATGATAAGAGCCTTCCTGATTCCCAGGATATACCACCACCTCGTCCTAGGAAAAACCACCGCAGAAAGGCTGAAGACGATCGACAGGCAAGTCAGACGTGATGTCAGAGCCTGGCTACGACTCCCGAACGACACGGCAGAAGAGTACTTCCACGCAACCATCAAGGACGGCAGCATAGGAATTCCTGCTGTATCAACTCTCATTCCTTGCCTCACCATTGCGCGTTTTGGCCGACTACAAGACTCCACATCGAGGGTAGCTCGAGCCGCTTCTTCGCCCCAGAGGATCTTACGCAAGATTCGATGGGCGGAGAAGTTATCCACCAAGTTCGGGCTACCAAGAGCCCCTCAGGCAAGTACTGTCCGAATCATTGAGCGAAGGTGCTCCACAAATCCGTGGACGGGAGAGAGCTGCAAAAGTCCTCGAGCAGTCATCTCTCCAGCAACTGGGTCCAGCGAGGTTCCTCAGCGATACCAGGGAGGGACTACGTGCAGTACCACCATGTTCGCGTAAACTGCCTCCCGTCACCAGTGCGTGTCTCCAGGGGCAGGCACCACACCGTCGGGCAGCTACTATGCCGGGCTGGGTGTCGTGCAACGTAGACGGCAGCACACATCATCCAGTGCTGCCACAGGACGCACGGAGGCAGAGTGAAAGGACATGACGCCCTATGCAACGCTCTATCTGACGGTTTGCGCCAGAAGGGATGGGAAGTGCAGCAGGAACCACAGCTTCGCACTTCGCACGGACTCCGAAAACCAGATCTCATAACCAGGAAGGGAGTGCATGGAGTGATCGTAGGAAGGGAGTACATGGAGTGATCGTTGACGCTCAGGTCGTCTCAGGCACGGCCCCTCTCCGCGAACATCACCGGCGGAAGAGGGCATACTACGCCGAAGACCCGGAAGTTGTTGAAGGTGTGGCAGACCGACTTCAGGTCCCAATGGAGGACATCGAGACGACCACATGCACGATCTCCTGGCGCGGACTCTGCAGTGACCAGTCACACCGACTCCTATCCGCAACTGGCCTTTCGAACGCTTTCTTGGCGGAATTGACGACTCTGGTGCTCCAGGAGTCCCACATCAACTTGACCCGGTTCAACAGGATGACGACGCTGAGCCACAACCGTAGCCGCAGGGCTCCAAGAGAGGGAATCGCCTGAACGGGCAACTCCAACTGTGGATAGGGAGGTGTAGCTAGTTTCCCGTTGTGTAGCGTTTTATATGTGTCCTTACATATATTTTGTGTATACCTTAGATGTTATGTAATTGTAAATACTGTATTGTGCAATGTCAATAGCAAATTGAATAAACAAATAATAGCCAAATACCTCGTCATCTAATGGATTAACGAGATTCCCACTGTCCTTACCTACCCGGCCGCCATTCAACGGTCGACACGGACCGGGCGAATCCGACTGTCTAAAACAAAGCATTGAGATGGGCCCTGCAGGTGTTGACGCAATGTGATTTCTGCCCAGTATTCTGAATGTCAACGTGAAGAAATTCAAGCAAGCGCGGATAAACGGCGGGAATAACTATTACTCTCTTAACTCTTTAAACCACTTTTGTGAATTAAGCGGCAGTGTTTCGCCGCTTACGCCCTCAGAACCTATTACCAGCACGAAGTCAGAGATGCAAAAACCTAAAGAGGTTTTCACTTGTGAGTGCGGCAAGACTTGTGGATCACGGGCTGGTCAGCTGGCGCATGAGGCGCAGATATTGCCGAGGAGCCAATCCCGATCCGAATAATCCTTGCGCGGTTTGTGAAAGCCATTGGGGGACCTATGCGGGTATGCGTCAGCATCTTCGAGTATCACACCCTGCCGAGTACAACAGGGATATGGAACATATGCCGAACACCCTGTTATGGTTCCCAGCAGGTGGACTGCGGGGGATCTGCGGGACTTGGCAATGGAAGAGGTGAATTATCGAGGACGAGACATCAACAAGCACTTGGCGAAGCTATACCCCAACCGGACGCTAGAGGGTGTCAAGAGCAAGCGATTGTTGTCCGACCACAAGCGCATAGTACGTGAGATGCCCGAAGGGTTGGCCGAAGAGAGGATGGAAGTGGGACAAGGAGCGCCATTGCACGGGGACGAGAACTTCGCCCGTCCAGGGCCATCGGGTCTGCAGCGAAAAGCGCTGCCCCCAGGAGGTGTAACAGAAGTACCATAATTACTGCTGAAAGTGCTACGGGCGAACAGCCAGGGCCGTCGAATGGGTCTCCAGTTACGAGACCGAGGAAGCAATTCCTAGCTTTGCAGGATAGTTCCTCCTCAAACGACGAAGTCTTCCGACCGGATGACCACGTGAGCCCGCGCGCCGCTAATGACAGCACGCCAGCTAGCCGACTGGTTAAGCGGAGAGTGGAAAGATATAAGGAGGTCCAAAAACTCCATCAGAAGGACCACAAAAGACTGGCCGATTGTCTTTTGAACGACAAATCTCTCCACGACGCAGCAGTTAGCGAAGTTTAAAGGAGGTATAGGGGAATATTTGATTCTCCGTCGCCTCCGGACAACCAAGCGCTGGGGGATACCAACTAGGGGGAGAACGACTTTGTGCCGATTACGGAGGACGAAGTCAGGTGGGCGTTGTTGTCAACCAAGTCCGCTGCAGCTGACCCGGACATGTTCACGATTAACCATCTTCGCCAGACGCCAGCCAAACGCCTTACAGTCCTCTTCAATGGATGCCTGATACTGGGACGTTTGCCAAAATCCCTGCTCGACCATCGCACGGTTCTGTTGCTAAAAGGAGGAGATCTTCCTATTATCAACAACTGGCGACTAATCACTGTCGGTTCCGTTTTCACACGGGCTCCTCCACAAAATCCTGGCGAGGCGAATCTCGAGACTCCCAATTCACCCGCATCAGCGTGGTTTTCGAGCTGTCGACGGAGTGTTCCTGAACACTGTTACGTTGGAAGCGCTGCTAAAGCATCGACGTCAGCACGTGAGGTCCTATCACATCTTATGTCTTGATTTAGTCAAGGCATTCGATCGGGTTTCGCATAGCTCCATTCATAGGACACTCCGCCGCTTCCGGGTCCAAGGCAGACTGAGGAGTTTCATTAGGAAGGGTTACAACGGCGCCCGCACCCGCATCCAAGTTGATGTGGATAGAACTGAGTGGATTAACATCTCTAGTAGAGCAACTCGAGGGGATGAACCAAGGACTAAGGATTCGTGAGGATTTTAAACCAGTTTGCCTAGCTCATGCGGACGACTTAATGTTGCTCAGTGAGACATACGAGGGGCCCCAGCGTCTACTAAGGACGGCGTTGGAGTTCTTTGAAGCGAGGGGGCTAAGCCTTAACGTTGAAAAACGCATTGCGCTCACTGTCAGGGTTGTACCAAGGAGGAAGCAGTTGTTCTCCGCTACAATTGCGAGGCACTTCGTCCGGGGAAAAGCCATTAAACAACTGGCGCCCGACGACTTTTTCAAGTACCTCGGGGAACGTTATTCATACCTGGGAAAAGCGAGGCCACTCATCGATTCTCTAAAGCTCCAATGCCACAGGATAGAGGCTGCGCCATTAAAACCAGCTCAAAAGCTAGATCTTCTTAAGACCTCCCTTCTCCCAAAGATCAGTTGTGTTAATAAGTAGATACTCGTGTGACTCTGGGCCTCCTTCGAAATGCTGACAAGATTATCCGTATGTCCGTCAGGCGGAATTTACAACTTAGCCGCACCAGTAGTGACGCTTTGATCCACGGAACAACTCGAATGGGTGGTTTGGGCGTGTCATCCCTCCGAGCGCAGGAACCCGTCATTTTAAGCGGAGGATGACCAATCTAGTCAGTAACTCCGACAATACTATCGCAGCGGTTCTTCAAATGCCTGAATGCATCAAGCTTATGAAAAGGCTGAACCGTTGAACAGGATCATTCGGAACCAAGAAAACCCACATCCAGAGAGTTTGGGGCGAAAGGCTGGAGGCTAGCTACTCGGGCAATGATCTGCTCTAGGGTAGGGAGAGTTCGTTTTCGGGCTCTTGGATCGATCACCCCCCGCAACTTTGGAGCGGGCGAGAGTACATCAATTCTATCCAACTAAGGGGTAATCTTCTGCCAACCCGGGGTATACCATCGAACCCCGTCCCGGCGCGGTCATATAGAGTGGGGTGCAACGTGTGAAGTAGCTATCCCACGTGCTCTAGGGTTGCCCCATGACTCGCTGGCCGCGCATTCGTTGCCATGATCGCAAATTAGCGCAGCGCAAAGGCTCGTTGGTAGCAGAAGAGCCACAACTGCGGATAGCTAATGGCGAGCTCCGTAAGCCTGATTTGGTATGCGATGTGGCCATATCCTTGGAGGGATCCCGCCATTTGGTCGCCACTTTCGGCCAAAAGGTCGATTACTATTCCGAGCCCCGTGTGTTGCAATGCCTGCAAAACAGGTACCCAAGCAAATCCATAGTTGTCCTAGCTATGGTTATCGGGACGACTGGAACGTGGTGTGAGCTGAATCGGCGGCTAACGAGCGTACTGCGTCTGTCGAACGTAGAGAGCCCGAGCCTGGTTCACAATAACATCAACGGCAGCGTAAGCGTTCACCGCGAGTTCATACGTGCCGTGTGGGCCAGGCAAGGGATGCGTCGCCCATGATCCACTCGTCAGTATTGTCAATCGACGTACTCGGCCCCGGGAATGCTTTTAACGTGTGGGAGTTGCGATTGTAAATCCCGTGAGAGGTCTGTGAAGCCTCGTTGGCTTGTCACACTTCATTCATGTTGTCGTGTACCATATACACACGATTTTAAAATGTCGGTCCCGTTCGGCACTGAATAGTGGCCGTCTTGTCTGTTTTTATATTCTTGTAGACAGCAGGTGGAACTCGGCACTTTTCTTTCTAAAACCACAAGGCTGATGCCCGCATTTCGTGCCATGCACACGGCGTTCGTGAGCAGCCGAAATTTAGTGGTCCTGCTGTGCAGAATTACTAATCCACCAGTAGCCAAATTCCTCGTCATCTAATTAGTGACGCATATGGATGGATTAACGAAATTCCCACTGTCCTTACCTACCTATCTAGTCCGATGCTTCGGTGAGAGGGAGTGCTACCTTACGAGGCACAACAGTATCCTGTGCTTACCTACCGGACGATATGTTTAATCTAACTTTACAAATATGTATCCTTACCTACCCGGCCGCCATCCAACGGTCGACTCAGAACGGGCACGAACCGGGGGAATCCGACTGTCTAATTAAAACAAATCATTGCGATGGCCCCTGTTAGTGTTGACGCAATGTGATCTCTGGCCAGTGTTCTGAATGTTAACGTGAAGAAATTCAAGCAATCGCGGGAAGTGGCGGGAGTAACTTAACTCTCTTCGTTGTAGTTGCTCCGGTCCCCTGTATATCGTACAGGGGGGTTCACGGGAAGCCTTCTTTTTCTCCCAGGGTGTCACAGACGAGCGCTTACATAGCCTAGTGACATCAAGACCGCATCCCTTGCCTTCTCGAGGCGACGCTGATCATGCAGAAAGGTTGGGCGGATCGAATCCTAGTTTCCCAAACTCCCACAACCTATCCAACATCCTATCTTCTCACCCCCCACCACCGCTACTTTTCTCTTCACTCGGGTGGGACGCGGGTTACCAACCCGTTAGTCCATACGCCCATCACAAATCGGTAGCAACAATGAAGACAAGCCTCGGCGAGGGGCGGACATGGGTTCATCCGCCCCGGGATCTTCTGGAACCCTTAATGATGTACCCGCTACCCACCATCACAATTTGGTCCATCGTCTTCGACGGGAGCCACCAGCAGGCCAACCAGTTTACTTGCCTCACCGCCGGGCACTCAGCCCGGAACCCAGGAGCGTGCTACACCAACAAACCCACCACGGCCTGAGACTTCCAGGTCCAGGCACGCTCCAATTTCAAATCCAATAGCGATTGCGCCCGCAGAAGCGCCCACGCCTTTGCAGTGCGAGCGATCCGACAAGAGTTATGACCTAAAGTCATCTTTAGCGAAACACGCTAGACTGCGACACAAGACTGAGGGACAGGTGGCAATTCTTTAAGATTCCCTAGGCGACTTTTGCAGCCGTTCGACAACACGAACTCCGAACTCACCCACAGTTATACCGGGGAGAGCTAGAGTCGAAACTCCGTGCCTCTGACGTGCAGCTATACAACAAAATCGCTGCGATTGAGGCACGCAGCAAGAAGGAAGTCGTCTCCTATCGGGAACTTAAGGCAGCCACTGGACTTACTGAACACCAGATCCGGCACAAGCAAGAAAAGCCGGAGTACAAGAAGTATCTCGAGAGAGCGAAGAAGCTTAAAGCCAACGCTAATACACTTTTCAAACCGGCCATGGTTAATGCTCCCAATACGCCTCCCCAGGAAGTGCCAACTACCCTTTAGGTGCGGCCCTATCGCCAACTCCGGCTACTCCCTCCACGCGGCTGCCCACTGCCACGGCACCGTCACCTGTCCCCGCAGCCAATCTGCCCAGGACACCACTTACCAGCCTACCACCTCGAACAGCAGCTTACCAGGCTGTTCGAGGCTATTTCTATCCCTCTCCTGCGGTCACCCCATCGCAGAGGCCAACCTCGCCACCAGTGGCGACTCCGTCAGCTTCCCGCGCTCGACACGAAGAGAAAACAAAGGACCAGCCGACCATCGAGGCTGAGACGCCCGCTAGCAAGAGATGCAGGAACACCGAAGAGTCCCCCAACCCAGCCAGGGAGACCTTCCTCCGTCCCAGACTGGGACCCAATCCGCCGGGAGCGCCACCAGAGGGCTCTCCACCATCAAGTCTGGTCTCGCCACTGCCAGCCAGCGGTCGTCATCGTGTCGGAGGCCGTCCCGCGGTAGACGAGGTTGGCCTCTACCAACACCTCCAACAACTGCAGTAAGCAGCTGAAGCAGACCATAAATTCAAGGCTGTCATCGACCTTGGTTTGCTGTCGCACGACAACGATCTGCCTGACGGCTTAGACTCCTGGCTAGTCGAGGTCTTCCAGCCACCTAGGAGTGGACGAAACAGCAATTCAGGGAATGAACCCCCCCAGGCTCAGACAACCCCAAGCCCACCAACACCCGCCAACCGGCAACAGGAGAGTGAAGCAATTTACAAGAAGGCCCAGGACCTTTACTAGAAGGACCGGAAGATGCTGGCAGCCACCATCCTCAACGGAAAACCGCTGTTGACCCCGGCCGTCCTGCCAGACGTCAACCAGGTCGAGGCCTCCTACAAATCCATCCTGGATGGACAGGCGCCAGTGGGAAAGATTCCTGAACCACCGGGGGCAGAAGTCGTGGAAGGGACGTTTGGTCCGATTACGGAGGAAGAGATCACGGTGGCAACTCGGGGCTAGGGCCCTTCAGCCCCAGGGAACGATGGGACCACCATTAACCAGGTGAAGAGGTGCCCCACCCATCAGCTTGCCGCCCTTTTCAACGTGATCCTCTCCCAACACCAGACGCCACGGACCTGGAAGACCTCTAGTACCGTGCTTCTGCCGAAGGACGGCGACAGGACGAACCCACGAAACTGGCAGCCTATCACAATAACCTCCGCGGTGCAGATGCTACTCCACCGAGTACTGTCCAAACGAATCTCCGCCAAGATCCACCGCCATACCCATCAGAGGCTTCGTGAGCGGAGACGGGACGCTGGCCATCGTCCCTTCCATATAACATAGTTTCCCTGGATGTCACTAAAGCCTTTGACTCCGTGTCCCACGAAGCCATCATTTGGGCAGTACGACGAGTAGGGCTGCACCCTTCAATGATCGACTACATCCAGGAAACTTTGAGAGACTGCCACATCACTATACAAGTAGGCACAGCCAGGACGGGGCCAGTGGCCTTCGGGTGAGGGGTTAAGCAGGGCGACCCTCTAAGTCCCCACCTGTTCAACCTCGTGCTGGACGAGTTGCTGGAGAAGCTAAACCAGGGGGTCTATCACCACCGATCACCGGGTGACGGGGATTGGCTTGGCCGACGATACCCTGCTGCTGGAGGACCGAAATACTGACATCCCGAACGGGCTGGAGACCACGTGCGACTTCCTTTCGGCACGGGGCATGGAGCTCAACCCAGCTAAGTGCATCTCCATGTCCGCTGCCGTAGTCGGAGGGAGGGCCGTGCTGAGGACGAGGCTCATATTCCAGCTCACGGACAAGGAGATCCCAGCCTTTCAGGGCCTGAACACCTTCCGGTATCTGGGCCACCAGTTCGGAGCCACAGGAGTCGAGAAGCAATCCATACATAACCTCGTTGGATGGCTGACCAACCTGAATAGATCCCCCTTGAAGCCGGGCCAAAAGATCCAGCTCCTCAAAGGGTACCTGATTCCCAGGCTCTTATATGGCTTCCAGAATTTGTCGATCACGGGCACCGTGCTAGCCGAATGCGACCGTCTGATGCGGAAGTTCATAAAACCCTCTAGCTGTGCTTCACCACTCGGCAACAATTTCTATACGCTGGCATTCGTGACGGAGGCCTTGGCATCATCCAACTAGATTGCAAGGGCCCGTCCCTTCAGCGCCGGTCTACAAGGAGTATCCAACAACAAAACCAGCCACTCGTGGATAGCCAAAAAAGCGAGGGGGTGGGTCCCCAGGAATTTCATCCGTGCGATTCAACTCAGAACCTGCAATCTTCCGACCAAGGGACTAACATCCGTTCCGACGGACCAGCGCCGCTGCAGAGCAGGTTGTCCGCGGCTCGAGTCCCTGTCCCACGTCCTCCAGGGATGCCACAACACCCACCATGGGCGAAGGAAGGGCTGGACGACTAATCTCGAGGCCTCATGTGCGCCACCAGGACGAGCAGGTATTCATACCGGACCTTGCCATTCACCTCCCAATCACCACAATTATCTGTGATGCCCAAGTCCGTTGGGAGAGACACAGAACACTCACCAAAGCTGGGCGAATCCGACTGTCTAATTAAAACAAAGCATTGCGATGATCTCTGCATGTGTTGACCCAATGTGATTTCTTCCCAGTGCTCTGAATGTCAACGTAAAGAAATTCAAGCAAGCGCGGGTAAACGGCGGGAGTAACTATGACTCTTCGGAGGGCTTGTGGCAGCGAGAGGACGTGCTCTCGCTGCAAGGAAAATTTGTGCATTTGTGCAATTTGTGTTGTAGCGCGGGGGGCTTGTCTCACGAGGGGCCCCCAAGTATATCAGTGCGGTGTTTAATATACCCTCTGTACCCCTTACGGGGCGGGGCGTTTTAAGCTGTGAATTCGCACCCCGAGCCATCAGGACCGCAGAAGATGCAGCAGAGCTTGTTGGAAGCATTCGCCGCTGAAAGTATTAGGTGCTTGAAGCTCTGGAACCATTAGGACCGTAGGAGATCGCGGAGTAAGATCCCGGCCGTCGCTGCTCTTCCGAGCCCGTACCAGGAGAGTAGAAGGCGCAGCTAGCAGCTCGTGCGTCTTCTGCCACTGTGATCCTGCCGAGCTCCTTTCACGCAGTGCGACGTTCACCAAGAATTCAGCTAAGGGGGCGAACCAAGATCGAAGCCCCCAAACCAGGCCCTAGGCCTGGCCCCTTGGGCTCCGCCATTCCACCGATAAGTAAGGTCGCCAAGTCTGTTTCTGGCGGCCAAGCGGCCCACCTCTAACAATCTCGCCATCGGGGTCTAAGGACGGGTTCCACTGCATGACGTGTGGAAAGGAGTGCTAACTCAAATCCTCCCTCGCGCGACTACCGGCAAGTGTCAATATCGCGGCAAGTGCTACGAGTCGTTCGCAGCGGTGCGACAGCACGAGCGCCGAGCCCACGAAGTGGAGTATCGAAAGGAACTTGAAGCAAAACTTCCCGCCCTCGAAACCACCATCATGGCCAAGATTGCCTCAATCGAGGCCCGTTCCAAGGGCGGGACCATATCAAGTAGCGGAAATGACAAGAAGTACCGGTCTTACGAAACATCAGATTCGTTATCGCCGAGAGAAGCGGGCATACATCTCGAGAGGGCCGGACGCGAGGTGAAAGAGTCGACACTAAAAACCCTTTCTGTCAAACCAGCGACACCATCACCTCCATTACTTTCTGACCCCACCACCAACCCAGGAACATCTAGATCTTGCCCCGGTGGCTTCTCCAACCGCGTGCATCCCAGGCCGACTCCGATCCAAAGGACCAGTAAACCAGTCACCCCCGTAGAAGAGACGTGGAACGTGGAACTTCCCCGACGACCATCTGTCGGGATGAGAGTCCAGTACCCCCTTCCGCCAATAAGGGTGGGGGAGCGGGAAGAGACCCCGTTCTTCCTCCTGGCTCCCTGGAGCTTCCACAATCCTGCTCCCTGGAGCCTCCACAATCCTGCCGACGAATGGACGAGGCCACCCTCGAGAACAAAGACATGAAGAGGAAGAGGCTGTGAATCTCTCCCTAATCGCCACCATCTTCTCCGGCCACATCCAGGCCGAGATTAGCCCTTCTGGCTGCGGAACTCACCCCAAATTCTGGACTCTGGACTCGGACCGTCCCGGGAAGCAGCAACAGTCTGGAAAGTGATAGCCTACCCAACGCTGCAGCGGGGACGCAGTCGGATGCAGTGCCACACCCGCTAGTGGTTCTACCCAATGTGCCCCGCCTTCACCACCCTCCGACCCAGCATACGATGGAGAGGATCCCCGGCTCGACCAGGAGGAGCCCCACAGCTTCCTCGCCCATCTCTTCTGCCTCAGGCGCACTGCGGAAGAGGATACCAAAGTCCTAAACTCTACTGGTCTCACGGGCACCCTGGCCGAGTTGGATGATGCCATTGTGAAGTAGATAGATGCTACGTTTTCGGCATCAAGGAGATCCGCCTTGGGGACCCCAAAAGCCCAACCGTCGCCCCCACCAACACTAGGCAAAGAGCGGCGGAGTTTAAGAAGGCACAAGATTTGTTCGGCAAGGATCGCAAGGAAGACTTATATGGCCCCCTTTTGGAGCAAGAGTCCGCCAGAATGGATATGGACATTACCGACGGGAAGGCAGCAACATCTCGAGCTTACCGTCCCATTACAGAAGACAACATTGCCGGGGATATGACAGGCTGGAGTAACTCAGACCCTGACCCAGACGATATAACAACAGCTGTCGTAAAGAGATTTCTGAAACCCAAGCTAGAGGCCCTCTTCAACGTTATTTTGTATAGACGGTACCATCCGAAGCTTTGGAAGCAGTCCAGGACCGTTCTTATTCCAAAGGACGATCCCCGGGAGGATCCATCAAACTCGCGGCCATTAACTATCGGCTCCACGGTGCAGCGCCTATTCCACCGGATTTTGGGCAAACGCCTGGCCCGCTCTGTGGATCTCCATGCCCTCCAACGAGATTTCGTTAACATGGACGGTTGCTTAGCGAACGCGCTCCTTCTGAACATCAAGAGCCGTAGTGCCAGCGGCAAAACCTTCAACCTAGTATCTTTAGATGTCCGGAAAGCGTTCTACGCTGTTTCCCACAACGCCATCTTAGTGCAATAGATCGCCTGGGACTATCTAACTTCAGGGTGCAGTATGTACGATTCCCCTTTAAAGAGGCATACACAACAATACATATTGAAAGCGAACGCACTCCTCTACGCGTTCGGAGAGGAGTGAAGCAGGGCGATCCCTTATCACTCCTGCTTTTCAATATGGTGCTGGACGAGCTGGTGGAGAAGCTTAACAGTGAACAACCTGCGGGGACCATCTGTCCATCTACAAAAGTCGACGCAGCCGCCATTGCGGACGACCTGTTCCTACTGAAGGATCGAGACATCGATGTGCCGGGTACGCTACACATCACGTGGCAATTCCTTGAGGCGAGGGGCATGGCGCTCAATCCACGGACGTGCGTCTCTCTATCAGCTGCTTCAGTAAATCATAAAAGCGTGATGAGGACAGCGCCCACCTTCACCATCCAGGATACGCGCATCCCGGCCGCCCTCGATGTGGACACTTTCCGCTACCTAGGCCACCATTATTCGGGTAGGGGTGTCCAAACCGACTCTCTTCAATTTAACAACATGGGTGAGATGTGTCGAACGTTCGCCACTCAAGTCCCACCAGAAGCTCGCAGTACTGAAGACCTTTGTTGTGCCCAAACTCTATCATGGGTTGCAAGTTCCGGCGATCACTGGCCAAACTCTGGCGGAATGCGACCGCGTTATAAGGCTATCTGTCAAGCGCATACTACACCTAAGCGTGCACACCGGGGATCAGATGTTACACGCCAAGATCCGTGATGGTGGTCTGGGGATCCCGCAGCTGCGAAGCCAGGTCCCATACGTCTTTCTAAAAAGGATAGAGGAGCTGAACACCTTTGGAGACCACATTACTCGGGCGATGGCGGAAACACAATATATGCAGACACTCGTTTCCAAAATTCAGCATCTCGCTAGTAGGGGGAACCCTATTGGCGCGAGCAATTTTCCGCTCGATCCATGAGCGCGGGCCGCCAGGATGCCGCTGACGATACATCGCGTAGATCCTGGATCGACGATGTACCCAGGGAATGGTCCGGGCGGGACTTCGTCCGAGCAATCTAGCTTCGAACGGCCAATCTGGCGACCACTGGCCTCCCCCACCAACCTCAGGAGACCAGAAGATGCAGAGCCGGGTGCCCAAGAATAGAATCCTTATCGCATATTCTGTAGAGGTGCCCGTCTCACACGTCAAACACAGGGACGGTCAACTTTATAAGCCAGACATGGCAGTACATCTCTCCCAGCAGCAGCTTGTTATCTGCGATATCCAGATCTGCTGGGAAGGGCCCAGGACCCTGGAAGAAAGCTGGGAGATGAAACGGCTTGTATATGACAATTCGAGATTACGAGTGAGAGGCCGAGGATGTGGGCTGCAGGAGGAGGACCACCGAGGCGCGCGTAAGGGGGAGGCTTAGAAGATGCGGAGACGGGAGAGGGGGACCCTACATCACCTGCGATCCTGTGTGTTAGTTGTGCGTTGCTAGTGCGCATAGATTAAGAGCACTATTTTTGTAAAGCTGACGTGTAGCTGTATTCTAAACCCGAAATGTATTTTTACCACTACTGTAATTGTCGCAAATAAAATTGTTATACCCAAATGCCTCGTGATCTAATTAGTGACTCGTACGAATGTAGTAACAAGATTCCCACTGTCCTTACCTATCCGGCCGCCATTTGACGGTCGACTCAGAACTGGCACGGACCAGGGGAATCTGACTGTTTAATTAAAACAAAGCATTGGGATGGCTCCTGTGGGTGTTGACGCAATGTGATTTCTGTCAAGTGCTCTGAATGTCAACGTGAAGAAATTCAAGCAAGCACAGGTAAACGGCGGGAGTAACTATGACTCTCGGGTCACAGTGTTCCCAGATATTGATCACCATCTACCAAGGCGAAGAATAAAGCTATACAAGCGTTAGCGAGTCCAGCGAAAGTTCGAGCCTGTCACGCTGTGACCAAGTGTTGTGTCCACCTCCAAGCGGTGATGGGTGGTGCCAAGATCACACGCAAACTTGGCAGGGCAGTTTTGCCGCCTAGCAGAGGGACTGATCTCCGTCTAAGTCCCTAGGACACCAGGCACAAACAATTATTTTCATTCACCTGCCATTTAGCCTGGTTTGTTCTTAATTCCTTTAGGGGTCGTTTTCAGGGGTAGTAAATCTATTTCATTAAAGGGGCCAGCAGTTCTACGCTGGTCCTCACTTCCTCAGCTGAGAGCCATATGCCTTCCAACTGTGCACATGATCGAGAACCATCCTGTAAATTAGACTAGTCAAATGAGTGATATTTCTATTTTTTAAGTAGTTATAGTAATTTTAATCTGTTAATTTTATTGTACGAGTCTATAGTTTTTATTTATACACCAATTTTAACCACGTTATATATTATCTATCTGTACTTGTCTTTTTTAATATATATAGTTTCCATCTCAAATGGCATTGTACAATACCTACTTTGACCTCAAATAAGCGTTTTCGGACTCACGAGGCTAAAAGCGTCAGCATATCTAAACCTGTTTTCAGCCTCCTGCATTTAGTGCCATCTCTAGAAAGTGGTTATCACCAATTATCATCCCAGTGGTTTGTACCCTTAATATTTTATAAAAGTTAGCGCGACTTAAGTTTTCTTCACGTGGAAAACACTTTTAAAAAATTGTAACTGTATTTATAAAAAGCAAAACATACGGAGCTTACAATCGTCTTAATATAATGGGAGCGAATGCAGAACTAACTTCTAAAAGCTGCAGCTGAAAGTAATCGGAATATGCACATACAAAGGCTTATTATAACTTATCTACAGATATGTCCTATCTTAGCAGTGTAAGCTAGTCTAGGCATGGTAACTCCTGCATCATCAGAGGGAATATTATATTTTAAAATATAATATTCTATATACATATAAAGTGAACTCAATTATCCGAAGTGGATTTACAATGTACCAATGGTATTGGATCGAGTTCAATATTATTATCATTTATTTGCTGTCTTAAGGGCAGTATTCTAAGTAATTTCTGAGCGATCGATATTCGTTTACAGTAGACGTAAATGACTGTACATATATATATAATATAGTAATTATTAATATTATAAGAACAATAATTAAAGAACTATAACTCATATGTTTATAACTAATGGAATCGATATTTTGCAGTGTCGATATTTCATATGTTAATTTTGTTTGACTCTGAATGAGACTATGAACGTTAATAGGTGCCAAGTCTATTTTAGCTATATCGGTTTGGGTTGAAGCAGTAATTTGTAATTTGCCAATGGATGAAATTTGAATTTGTTTTTCTTCTGTAGAAGATGATTCGAAAGTGGTTAAAAGTTCATTTTGGTTTATCAAAACGGAACAATCGTTTGTGACGTGAATTAGTATTGATCCAATAGCGGTTTTTCTGCTTAAGGAATTAGTGCACTTTATGTCGATAATAGTGTCATTAGGAGAACTGACGATCCACGTAGATGGATTTAACTTTATTATTTTGGTAGAGTATAAATGGAAAATAAACGGTTGACAGGTTTGATTGCTTTTGAAGGTTAATAACTGGGTTTCACATAGTTTGGAATTAGGTATTGCAAAGTGGTTGTCTTGTGAGCAAAAATAGTGAGAAACAGCAATTTGTTTACAACGGGAATGCTAAATTCGGTATTAAAAAGGAGAGTATTATAAGTTGGTATGATCATTTAAAATACTCATTATTGAAGGCAGGAAACGGGATTAATTTGATATATTGATATTCCGAGAATGACTTTATGAGAGGGATTTCGTATATGAAAGTAAATGTAGTGTTTTTTTGGTAGGCTTTAATTTCGATTAAAGATTCATATAAATGTAAGTTTCCAGGTTTAACGGGGTAAGGTAATTTTAAAGTCCTTTTAATGGTTGTTTGTAATTCAAATAGGTTTTTCGATATGAGTTCTAAAGCAGATAAGAGATCATCATTGTCTATTAAAGATAAATGTAATTGTTGGTTTTGGGCGAAAGTCAGGGAGGTTTCTAGGTCTGTACAAGTTAAAATGAATAATTCCAAGGATTGAATTGACTGATCAAGAATGGCATAAGTAGAAAGTGTGCCTACAATTTTATCATTATCTATTTTGGTGTTAAGGATTATTTTATTTAAATTTTCATTCAAGAGTTCTTGATTTTTTGCAAGATTTTTAATATTTGTATTGAAGGTATTGATTGTGTCGTTTAGGATTTGTGCTTGTTCTTGTAAAACAGTTTTTTGGGTGTCTGAGGATTTAATTAATTTACTGATAAGTTCGTCATATCGTCTGCCATCTTCTGCATTAAGGTTACCAGTGATAAATTTTATTATGTCGCCAAGTCCGTCTATTATCGCTCTTTTGGATCTGGTTTTAATGTGAATTTCGGGAAATAATTGTTTGATTAGTTGATCCGATTTATCTAAATATTGTTGTATTAGTAATAACTGGTTTTCATAATTGAAAGTGACTTCATGAGTGGTGGAGAGAGTATAAAGCGTAAATTGTTTATTTTTAAGCAAAGCAATAGTATTAAGCAGGTTATCTTTAAGCGTATCGTAATTATATACTAATAGGGAGTAATCTATAGTTTTTATTAGAGTCCATGAGCTTTCTTTCATAAGAGCTCTTCCTTTGGTTAGGGGATATAACCCAGGGTTGTCGCGCAATTGTTGAATTGTCACGTCACTGTAGACGAAAGTCCAGGTGAGGGCGAAGAGGGTGAGTTTCCTGAAAATGGTATCAGGTCATTAGCGTGTCTTTTAATTGTCGTATGGTTGGGTTTATTTCGCAGATCGTAAGTGTCGTGTTCATGCACTTTTTCTATTACGTACGGTCCTGCAAAACGTGGTTCTTTTTTATTTCGAGAATTTGTTTTGACATATACCTGGTCGTTTACTTTAAATGATTGTAAGGGGTTGTTACATGTAACTTAATTTTATGTAGATCTACAAAACTTTTTAGAGGTTGTTTATTGAATTCGCCATCGACGACTAGAGTGTCTGGTGCGGTAAAAGTAGTTATGAAGTTAAATATTTTTTCTGTTACGTCTATAAGATTACTTGACTCTTGACTCGCTTGGGCGAATTTTGAGAAAGCATCTATTATAGTAAGGTATTTTTGTCCTCCTATCTGAAATATATCTGCGTGCAAAGTATGGAGTGGTCGATTCTGAGTAGGCGTTAAATTTAAAGGTTGCTTTATTGGTTGTCTATTGTACTTTTGTTTCTTGCAAACTTGGCAATTATCTATATAATTTTTAATATCGTTGGCAATTCCTTTCCAGAAATACTTTCGTTTTAAGTGTTCAATGGTTTCCGGGATTCCTCTGTGATTACTTTTATTTTCGTGATAATTTTGAATTTGGTTGATTCTTTCATCTTTATCTAAAATGTATGTAACTTGGGTGGTGCATCTAAAAAATTTGGGGGTATTATTATTAAATATTGAAATAATGTAGTTAGAAAATTCTTTGTATAAATCGTCCGTGGGAAAGTAACAATGGTAGTTCATTTTAGGCAAACAATGTTCGATTAATAATTCATTAAATTTATCATGCTTGTTGAATTGATTGATATAAATTTGTATCGATTGGTTTCCGTCGATATTTGTTGTCTTTATTCGTTTTGGTAGTGGTGTCAATATGAATTCAATTTGGTGTGGAAAATATTGAAGGGGTTTTCCACTTATGGGTATAGCAGGGGTCGATTCTTCTTGCGTGTGTACTGTATCTGATCCTGATATTTGCGGATTTTGGATATTTTGTTGTGATGTGTTTTCGTCATTTTGTGTATCAATGTTAATAGTAGGGATGTCAAAGAGGTCAGTGAGGTTGGGCGTGTCCGGTCTATTTGGCACTACGCTACAATTATCGATATTGGGTTCTGGGGTATCAACTCTGTCAGAATTTCAACACGAGAGAGGGCGTCTGCTACTTTGTTTATTTTTCCGGGAAGATACTTAATTTCAAAATCAAATTCTTCCAGCTTTAATGACCAACGCGTTAATTTAGAATTTGGTTCCTTAAGGTTCCGTAGCCACACTAAGGGTCTGTGATCAGTAAAAAGTGTAAATCTAATTCCAAATAGGTACGGGCGAAATTGTTTAGTTGCCCAAATGATTGCTAAAAGTTCTCGCTCGATTGTTGAGTATTTTTGTTCCGTTTCATTTAAGGTTCTCGACGCGTAACAAATTGGTTTCTGATTTTGAGACAGAACGGCTCCTAATGCAAATTTAGATGCGTCTGTAGTAAGTTCAAATGTTTTTGTGAAGTCCGGGTATTGTAAAACTGGTTCATTAGTAAGAATTGTTTTGGTATGGTTAAAAGCTTTTATAAAGTCGGGGGTATGATGAACATGGTTATCCCTTTTTAAACATTGAGTTAAGGGTTTGGTTATCTTGGCAAAATCCTTAATAAATTTTCGATAGTAACCCAATAGTCCTAAATAGCTCTTGATTTCAGTTTTTGATTTCGGTAAAGGAAAGTTTTGAATTGCCTGTATTTTCGAAGGGTCTGGTCGTATTCCGTTTGGTGTTATTATGTGTCCGAGGTATTTTACTGACTTGTGGAAGAATTCGGATTTATCCAACTGAATTTTTAGATTTGTAACACGGCATCTTTCGAAAATGCTTTTTAGTCGTGAAATGTGTTCTGTTAAGGAATTTGAATAGACAATTAGGTCGTCTAGGTAAACAAGACATTGTGTAGGGGTGAGACCTGTAAGGGCGGTATTTATCATTCGTTGGAAGGCAGCTGGGCATGTTTTAAACCGAAGGGTAAGCGTTTGAATTGAAAATGTCCCTCTTCTGTAGAAAAAGCGGTCTTTTCACGATCTTTGTCTTCAATCTCGATCTGGTGGAAACCAGAAGCTTAGTCTAACGTTGAAAAATAGTTAGCACGACCTAAATTATCTAACACCGTTTCTATGTTGGGAATGGGGAACTTATCTTCGATTGTATTCTCATTTAGCTTACGATAATCGATAACTATTCGCCATTTCCTATTTCCGGAGGCGTCCAGCTTTTTGGGTACTATCCAAATCGGGAAATTATACGGACTTTCGGAGGGTTTAATAATGTCGTCCTCTAACATTTTGCCTATTTGATTTTTGACTTCTTCACGGTGCACGTGAGGATGGCGGTGCGTTTTGGAAAAAATGGGAATTTCGTTTTTTGTTCTAATGTGATGTTTCGTTAAATTTGTTGACGATAAGGGTATCTCTGGATGATGAAAAATTTCTTTATACTCGTGCATAAATTTGTTAATAGGGAATTCTCTTCAGTGTTTAGATGATCTGTACGTAAATTATCTTTTAAATTTTGCAAAAGTAATTTCTTTGTATGAAGTTTATGGGAATTTTGATTAATATGTTCGACATTATGGTTATTAATTTGAATATTGTCATTATCGTTAGTTTCTATATAATCTTCCAAATAAAGTGGATTATTAATTGTCAAAAGTTGTGGTTCGTCTGACGTATTAATAACAGTGGTACAAAAATAGTTGTTGTGTAAGCGGACTAAAGCAGACGGCATAGCCAAATCATTTGTAAAGTTAAGCTTTGGTGCAATTTTATTACCATTTTTACCTACTGCAGGTATTTTTATCACTTGTTCTGTTCTTGGGAGTATAGTATGTGCTACTAATGTATTTTTAGTGATTTCCGAAAAGTTTCCGGAGCAATTTCGTTTTTGTATTTCTTTTTCTGTTTGGATTTCGTTAAAATAAAAAGGAATTACTGTTTTTTCAGTTTGTATGTGATTCCAACGGTAGTCAATCTTCGCGTGCAATTTTGCTAGTAAGTCCGAACCAATTAGACCTACGTATTCTGGGTGGAAGTTATAAAGATAAACTAAATGATCTTCTTCTTCATTGAAAAGACTAGGTAAAGGAATTTCTGCTACATATTGATGGTTTGTTTTGCCATGTGAAGTTATAATTTCGAATGGGTGTTCGTAAATGGATTCTGGAAAATGCTGGTAAACAAATTCGGGGGATAATATTGTTTTGGAACTGCCAGTGTCTATTAAAAGTTTTTCGTTCGTTTTTGGGATAATGATAAATGGTAAAGAAGATTTTGGATTTATCGAAAAGGATTCAAGTTGTTCTCCGAGGCACATATTGGAAAATTTGCGTCATACGTTGGGAAATTTACATTGGGTGTTTGTTCGTTCGCGTCATCTGCTTGTTCGGATAACATATCTGGGAAGTTATTGTATTCGTCGGCATTAGTGTATCCTAGTTCGTTTTGAGAATAATCGGTTGTATTTTCTGGAATGTAGCCGAAATTTGTATCTAGCTCGTTCTCAAAAGAAACATCTGCATGATTTAATTCTTCACAGTGAAAGTTTCTGGGTTGAGAACTTTGTTGGATGTAATTAGTACGTTGATTTTGATTGAAGTTTGGGTAAAAAGGTCTTTGGGGTGGATTGGTACGTTGACCTTGATGTGAGGCCGGTCTTTTCTTAATCGTACTTGTATCCATGGGTTCTGGGCGATTTTGGGGTACAAAATTTCGTTTAGGGGCAAAAGCATTTTGACTAGGTCCTCCGAATCTTGGATTTCCAAAATTAGGATTCAAACTGTCGAGGTGGTAAATTGGGGTTAAAATTTTGTCTGAATTGAGTAGCTTGACTTTGTTGGCGAAACATAGCATTAGGGTTGTGATTAAAAGGGTATTGATAATTTTGGGAAGGTGGTATAAAATTTTGTTTTGGTTGGAAGGTTCTGTTCTGAAATGTTTGATATACAGGTGTTAATCTTTGTTGCGGGTAGTTGTGACTAATTTTTTGAAAATACCGAATATCTAATTCCTTTTTTACATACGTTAGGGCCGTCTCAAGGTTTTGAGGCGCTCTACTACGAAGAAAACTGCCTAGGGGTTCTAAAAGTTCTCCAACATAGGTTTTTAGGGCTAACGATTTTGAATCTTCTAGTTTGTAATTTTTAATAACTTGTACTTCCGGTCCTAGCGAAATTTTTGAGTTGAGAATAGCCAAAAGTGACCTAATCCTATTGTAGAAATCAATGGGTGATTCCTTTGGCGATTGTCTCATTCGAGTAAGATCAATACGAATGTTAAGTTCGGATCTTTGATCTCCAAAGTTACTAATTAGGGTTTGTTTCAGTTCATTCCATGAGTTATAAACTTGTCCGGCTACAACTTCTAGGGCTGCGCCTTTCAGTCGATTACATGCTGATGACAATAGTAATTTATTTATGTAGGCATTAGCGTCTTCTTGTTGAAATTGGTTTACAATGTCTTCAACAGCTCTGATATATTCAGAAAGCTCTGAAGGGTTTCCATTATATTGCGGAATCTCGTTCAATAGGCTAGTGTGAAAACCTACTGGATATCCCGCAAAGGGTGGAACTTGTTGAACTTGCGCTTGGGGAATTGGCTGCTGTTGTTGCATAGCCATTTCGTAATTTAGTCGAGGAGGTCTTAAAATTGTTCTTCTATTTATTTGAATTTGAGGTTGAGTTTCCTCGTTTTCACTTTCACTAGATTCACTCTCGGATGTCCTATCGCTTTCGGACATAAACTTAAAATTATTGTGTACCTATCATGTATAATTTTAACTTAAACTAGTGCACTGCGGGTTCGTGTGCTTGTTGAATCCACAGCGTGTCTAATAAATCTTTATCAGCATTAAATGTTAATCGCTACTCGATATAACAATGCTTAGATACTGTTAATGTTTGTTATTCGATAACGTAAATAAAAAAGCACCAGTATATTACAGAAACTTTATTAACCCTTTACAGCCGATGTGCCGTTGATTTGGGCTATGTTTCTCAGCTGATGTGCTGCGAACTGGTACGAGACCGTCTTTAACTATGTACAGTTACTTAACGACTACTTCTTATTTAAAACTACCTGGAGCCGCCCTGCCGCGCTCACCCCTCCCTTACTAGGGTGCATGCCTGGAAGCTCCAACATACCGCCCCCTTTGAAGTCCTTTAGGCTTCGAAACAAGAACAATTAATAATATTATGTACAATAACGTAATAAAGACTGTATAAACCAATTCCTACACCTAAAGTACAATATACAATGATTCTTACAATTAAACAATATATACCACTATTACTAATACACAAATCGTTTATGTTTACTCATTTAGAGGCAAAAAGCACAATTTATTTAACGGCCTTCGCAACACTCCGCGCACTGTTTTTACCGTTACCACTCTCACTAATTGGTCAGCCCCTGGATGAAGCTCAATTATTCTCCCCAAGAGCCACTGTTGAGGTGGTACGTTGTCCTCTGCCACGATGACCATTCTTCCTATACGAATATCTTCGAGCGCCCTTTGTCGCCACTTGGAACGCTGTTGCAGTTGAAGCAGATATTCTCTATGCCACCTTTTCCAAAAATGTTGCCGAAGTTGCTCCACTCTTTGCCACCGTGAAAGGCAATTTAATTTTAAATGGGTTGTATCGGGTTCCACCATTGTCATCAACGGTTCCCCGATCAAGAAATGACCAGGAGTCAGTGCGGCCAAGTCATTAGGATCAGAGGTCAGCGGGGTGAGGGGTCGGGAATTTAGACAGGCTTCGATTTGGGTAAGGAGAGTGTATAATTCTTCGTATGTTAATAGCGCGTTACCTATAACCCTTTTCAAGTGATATTTCATCGCCTTAACATTTGATTCCCACAAACCCCCCATGTTCGGCGCACGAGGTGCTATGAATTTCCACTCTATATTTTTAGCAGCTAATGTGCTTATCAATTCATTTTGAAAGTTAGAATTTTTAAGAAATTGGGCCAAATCAGCCAATTCGCGTTTGGCTCCTATGAAGGTAGACGCATTATCTGAATATATGCGTGATATATGACCACGTCTTGCGATAAATCGTTTAAGCGCACTTAAAAGCGATGCTGATGTTAAATCGCTCACTACCTCCAAATGCACTGCCTTAGTGGCAAAACATACAAATAACGCAATGTAAACTTTTATGGTTCTTTTACCGCGTCCGCGACCCTGTTTGGCCAAAATGGGTCCTGCGTAATCCACTCCTGATATTAAAAAAGGACGTGTTAATTGCAACCGATCTTTGGGAAGATCACTCATTTTCTGCACAATAGTACGGGGCTTTGCATGAAAACATCTCATACATTTATGAATGATTTGCCTTATGACACCTTTTGCCGCTATAATCCAATATGTCTGCCTTAATGCCGCTAATGTAGCTTGCGCCCCTGCATGCAATTGACGCTCATGTTCACTGATAATAAGCAATCTGGTCAAGTGATGATTTTTAGGCAGAACTATGGGATGCTTTACATCATTCGATATAGCTGCATTTCTTAGTCGACCACCTACCCTTATTAAGTCATCGTCGCCTACAAAGGGATTTAAAGAAGCTAATGGGCTACATTTGTCCACTACCTCGTTTTTATTTAATTGCCATCTCTCAGCTGCAAATGCCTGCTGTTGTACAATGCGAACTAAAGCAAACGTAGCCTTTTGCAGTTCATTAGATGCCAACGGCCCTGATTTTGCATCTGTCTTGTTTTTGCAATTTTGAATAAATCTAAAACGGTAGGCTATCACGCGCTGTAGCTTGGAAAAAGATGAAAATTTGCCAATGAACTGCGTCTCTACATTCATTGTTGTAAAGGCTATAACCTTCTTGCGTTTCTCTATAATCTCAACATTCCCTATCTCTAAAGTTGGTTGTTGGTATTCTTGATTCAACCACGTCGGACCAAAGAACCACGTTCGATCGGTGATTAATTCTCTAGGTAGCATACCCCTACTAACAACATCTGCAGGGTTATCCCGCGACCTTATATGGCTCCAATTTTCTATTTGAGATAACGACTGAATTTCAGACACCCTATTTGCGACGAAAGTATTTAACGTATTAGGTTCTGTCGCTAACCACGCTAATACAATAGTCGAATCAGTTCAACAATATTCCCTTTTAATGTCTAAATTAAGCGTTTTCTTAACGCTATCCATTAATTTAGCTAACAATAAAGCAGCGCATAGCTCTAGCCGCGGTATTGTGACTGTTTTCAGCGGCGCAACCCTACTTTTGGCACACAATAATTGAGAACTATGTTCATTATTAGTGCCTATTGTCTTAATATATATCGCAGCTCCGAAACCTAATTTTGAGGCATCGCAAAAGCCGTGGATTTCTATTGATTTGAAAGGAAAACACGACACTACTTTACGATTGATTTGTAAATCGTTTAAATAAGACAGTTGACTTAAAAATTCAGTCCACGTCGAATGAATATCCATGGGTACGCTCTCATCCCAAGCTATTTTCAATAACCATAATTTTTGCATTATAATCTTTGCTTTCATCGATACTGGTGCTATAAGACCTAAAGGATCAAAAATCTGAGCTATCGCGGATAAAATCGAACGTTTAGTAATTTTACTACATAGTGTGCGTGTTTTAATTTCGTATTTTAGAAAATCACCATCACAATTCCAAATTAATCCTAGCGTCTTAGTTTCTCCATTCTTATCTAAATTAATTACACTATCTGGCCTTATACCACTACTTCCCGAAAGGATTTGTTTTTCATTTGAAGCAAACTTACGCAATTCGAACCCCCCTTGTGCCAAAATGTCAATTATTTCATCCTTTAGCGTTATTAGCGCATTTAATTCATTCCCGCCCGTAATGAGATCGTCCATATAAAAATCGCGACCTATAATTTTACTGCTTAGAGGATAATTAACTTGATTTTGTAAAGCTAGTTCTTGCAAACATCGAGTTGCGATGTAACTGGCTGGTTTCGTACCATATGTAAGTGTAAGCAACCTGTATGTTTGAAGGGGTTCATTGGAATTATTTCGCCATAATATTCTTTGATAATCAGCCTGCTGCGGATGAATTTGTATTTGGCGATACATTTTTGCTATGTCGCCCGTTAACGCATATTGAAAGGTCCTGAATCGCGTCAAAATTGAAAATAAATCTTGTTGAATCACTGGTCCACACATTAAATTGTCGTTTAAACTCGACCCGTTGCTAGTCCTCGCCGACATGTCAAAGACCACTCTTAGCCTGGTGGTTGAACTAGATTCCTTAAACACCGCGTGATGAGGAAGATAGCAACTCGGCACGTTTAATTGATGTTCCGGAACCAATTCCATGTGATTTAAATGCTTGTATTCCGTCATAAAATCCATATATTGCTGCTTTATTTCTGGCTTACAGTTTAACTTATGCTCTAAATTATAAAATCGCTTTAACGCATTTTGGTAAGACGCGCCCAAGGCCAGCTTATCGTTTTTAAACGGAAGTCTTACTACAAACCGACCATTTACATCCCGATGAAAAGTGCTCCTAAAGTGGTTTTCCACATTTATTTCTTCAGCAGACAAGTGTCTTTGACATGAGTATTGTTCAAGTTCCCAGAATTTAGTTAAGCTATTTTCTAATCTGCTTGCGGTACTCAGGTTGCACGAAGTTCTTGTGGTACTTAAAGCAAATTCTATTGAGCCCCCGATTAGCCATCCAAAATGCGATTTCTGTAAGAAATGTTGATGGTTGTTCGTTCGTATTTGGCCCACACAAAGAACTTCCCAAAATAGCCCGGCACCTAGCAATAAATCTATGGGGCCTGCTTGGTTAAAATATGGATCAGCAATATTGAGATTTACGGGGATTTGAACCATGGCCCTGCTGAATGATCGCGACGGAATATCTTGTGCAATTTGCGGTACTATAAGACATTGCACTTCTGCAGTGAAATTATTATGACGGGACTTGACAGAGACTTCTACCATTTTTTTTGACGTAACTGAGACCTTGATTAATACCCGCAATTGTAATACTTGTGTTCACTTGATTCAGAGATAATTTTTTTGCTAAGTTCTCAGTTATGAGATTACTTTGAGAACCTACATCTAAAAGCGCCCTAGCTTCGTGCAAGTTTCCTTTGCTATCACTGACATTGACTAAAGCGGTTGATAGCAATACAGTCGTATTAATGTCCTTGTTTGAACATATCATTGATGTTGATGGCACTATTTCAGATTCATTCAATTGAGAGGCACTGCTAACCTCTGCTAACGTTGTAACATTTTGAACTACATGTAACAAACTATTATGCCTTTGTTTGCATTCACGGCACTTTAAGGTCGATCGGCAATCATTTGTTTTATGATTATTTCTGAGACAGTTTGAGCATAAATCGAATTTCTCGACTTGCTTAAGGCGATCGGGAACACTTAATTTTAAAAATTCTAAACACTGATATATGTTGTGCGAATTGCGTTTACATTGAAAGCACGACGGTTTGTTGATATTCAAGTATGAAGCATGACGAGATGGTTTTTCCCTTAAGCTTACTTTGTTTGATGGATTCGCCTGATGTGGCCTTGTTAAAGAGCTTAACGATTCGAGTACTTCGCATCGTTTGTCTAAAAATGTTATAAATTCCTTTAAAGTTGGAATCTCGCTATTTAGACACGATTGCCACTCTTTGTTAGTGGTATAATCTAATTTTTCGCTCAAAATTGGAACAATAAGTGCATCCCAAGAATCAACAGGTAAATTTAGAACCTTTAATGCTGCCATGTTTGAGTTTACCTTGTCTACCAATTGGCGCAGCAAAGTATGAGATGGTCTAGAAATAACTGACAATTTTAATATAGACTGAACATGTTCTTGTATGATTAACCTTTTATTTTCATACCTTCGTTTTAGAATTTCCCAAGCAGAGGTATAATTAGCTTGTGATACAGGCAATGCATCAACTGCATGCAGAGGTTCTTGCTTAAGGCAGGATTTTAAATAGTGAAAACGTTCACAATCATTTAATTTGTGGTTATCGTGGATTAGCGATTTAAAGGTGTCATAAAAAGCTCTCCAATTTGAATACCTTCCGGAGATTTCGGGCAAATTTAAAATTGGTAATTTGATATTAAATTGCGATTCACGCGAATTTTCTGCAGGAACTCTCTGTGACGCAGAACCGGTATGATCTTCCAAAATTGATTGAATTGCGCATACTGTATTAAAATACAGCGTGTCAAAGTTATCCTGATCATCATTTTCTGACAAATCTGGATTAATCATTAAGATTTCCATTTGCAAGCTATTAAACTGATCGTTAATCTCCTTTAACATGGGAAGTCGTACCTTCAACTGATTAACATTATCCCCTTGTTCAAAATTACCTACAAAATTTGCTATTTTTGTCAATCTAGCCTTAACATGACCCCGTTTGTGAATCAAGGTTCCTAATTCCGCCGCCATTTCAATTAAATATTAGAATAGACTGCACGGCGACAAAGATATACACTCTCCGATGATAGGACGGGTGAAATAGAGTTATGGAAAGGATCACTGACCTGTTTGACCTAATGCCCTCCGTTTTTCTACTGATGTGTAGTTGATATAATTGGCCTTGATGCTGCTGATATGCAGAGAATTTGATCGGAGTCGTCGTCTTGAAGCTGCTGATGTGCAATAGGAAAACGTCCCTCTTTGGTGCTGCTGTTGTGCGGCTGATGGAGCTCGATTTCCAGGAATTTCAACGAACGAACACACTTTTTAAATTAATTTACCGGTGATCCGGGTCGAAGGACCAAATGTTAATGTTTGTTATTAGATAACGTAAATAAAAAAGCACCAGTATATTACAGAAACTTTATTAACCCTTTACAGCCGATGTGCCGTTGATTTGGGCTATGTTTCTCAGCTGATGTGCTGCGAACTGGTACGAGACCGTCTTTAACTATGTACAGTTACTTAACGACTACTTCTTATTTAAAACTACCTGGAGCCGCCCTGCCGCGCTCACCCCTCCCTTACTAGGGTGCATGCCTGGAAGCTCCAACAGATACAAATCTTGTAAAATGTATTGTTTTATTGCGTCGACTGTCGTTAAAAGGTATATTTACACCCTTTTAGGCAACCTAATGACATACGATCGACACGGGACTGTAATATTTATTATTATTGTTTAAGGGTTGCAATTGGTAAGTGGATAATAATCGTGCTACCTATTCGTCTATCGAAGTAGGAAATTACATCGATTAATTATGCCAGTTACTTGCTTAAAACTAAATTATTATTTTGACCCTGTTGCTCTCAAAGGCGAGCGTTACTTAGAACTAAATTTTACTCACATAAACATATTTTCTTGACGATCCTTTGAAGCGGGTGGAATCGTCTAGGTGTCTCCAATAGACTGGGTGTCTCCAATAGACTGGGAAACTGGAACCAGCGTTGCTATTAACCGGGGCGATGTTTGTCCCACTCGAACAGCGGTGTTGGTCCTAGTTGTGATTTTTCTAAATGAAGTCGACTTCCTTCCTTCGGCGATGCTTGTCCTCCAGACAGGAATCGGAACTTCAAAGGCGGTGGCAAATTAAGACTTTGGAAAGTCAAGGAGCTGAAGTTTAATTTTTGATTTTCGAAAAATCTTACTAGAGCCCTTTTGCCATCCTACAGCGACTGCGCCAGTTAAGTTTTCTTCACGTGGAAAACACTTTTTAAAAATTGTAACTTTATTTATAAAAAGCAAAAAATACGGAGCTTACAATCGTCTTAATATAATGGGAGCGAATGCAGAACTAACTTCTAAAAGCTGCAGCTGAAAGTAATCGGAATATGCACATACAAAGGCTTATTATAACTTATCTACAGATATGTCCTATCTTAGCAGTGTAAGCTAGTCTAGGCATGGTAACTCGCGTATTACGTGTTGCATAATCTAAACAACTATCTTCGCATTTAGTTTAAAATAGGAAAATACGTCATACGTACTAATGTAAATGTTACATACGACAAATAACTTGATTTCAGTCTGATAGCAATTTCTTACCTAGAATAAGATGGTATTATAGAATCATTCTCTTTAAAATCCTACGCTTAAGCGCCTTCCAGCGATTCCTAAGAATTCGAAAATAGCTACTTATGTAAAGTATAATTTCTAAACTATCTCTAAGCAAAGATTATACATATACAGGGTGTTTCTAAATGAAGAAGTATATATTATACCAGTCAATCTAGAGATCAAAATAGGGTGAAAATCCCCACGTTTAACATCTCTATGCAAAGTTGTACCCCTGCGGACTTGCAGCCCCTGAAAAGTTATATAAAGACACACATTTTTATTTATAAATCCAGAACGCTTGGCCCGACAATATTCATATTTGGTACAGACACTTATCTACTGATAACACATAATTTAACATCATTAATTTCCAAATCTATACGTTTTGTGAATATCGTAAATTTATCAGCAAAATTTCAAATAGATGTTTCAAAATATACATTAATTAATTTAATTACAATAGTCTAACAACAATATGGGAATATCGAGAGACTTGTTTTTGTGTTAATTTCTTTTAATCCCACAAAAATCGAACAAAGCAAGCACGATGTAAAAGCGCCTTCCTTTAATCCAAATGTTTGAATTATTATATGCTGAACAGAGATGCCTGAGAGGCTGTGTCAGGACTCCGTTACTTTGCGCTGATTCTATCCGTCAAGCACGTAAACAAGACTGTGTTTACGTTTTAAACCAATGTAGTCAATGGTACTTGAACGGACGACAGTAGAAACACCAACCCCTGAGATGCAGCCTCACATCTCGACATTATTATGGCTTGGTATAGGGGTGGCGACGTAGTGAATGAATCAAACAGTAAATGCAGATTGATTTTTATTATGAAAATAGACTAGTATTTATACAAAACTAAAAATGCTTAACGCAGTAACAATATCAAAGTTCATATATACAGTTTACTAGGAAAGAGTGTTTAAATTACAAAACAGCAGATAAGCAATTTGTGCAGTTTTTATTTCCTGCTAGAGCGAAGGTCGCCCGTTGAACTTACTACTGTAGGTCGGTATTGTGCATGGAGTGCAGAATTGCATTTTCCTGGTCTTTAACTCGTATGATTGCGTAATAACACTGGCTTTTAAATTACGAATAATGTTTCGTAAATTTGAACTGAAATATACAGTGTGTAAAAAAGTCTGGAATATAGCAAATATTTCAAAAACTAGCAGAGATGAATTTTTCAAAATTTCCAGACTTATATAGGTAAAAACGGCGCATCTATGAAAGACAAAACCGTTTCTGTAACTATACAGGGTTAGTCAGAAAAAATACCAACTTTTGTATTTTAAATTGGACACCCTGTATATTACCGAGGAATCAAATAGTCCTTCAAAAGACAAATTCAACGATATAGGGTTTGACGGACTTATCTGTCAAAATGACAGATGTGGGGTGACTTAAAGAATAAGGTTTACAACAATAGACCGGTTAATATTGAAGCTTTAAAGGATCATATTAGAAATGAGATACCTCAAATTTGATCGGATACTGTCTTTAAATTCTCGTAAGACGTTGTCAAAAGTATCCGATCGAATTTGAGGTATCTCATTTCTAATATGATCCTTTAAAGCTTCAATATTAACCGGTCTATTGTTGTAAACCTTATTCTTTAAGTCACCCCACATCTGTCATTTTGACAGATAAGTCCGTCAAACTCTATAGGTATAGATTCATCAATCGTCTAATAGACACTAAACAAAACTTAATAGTACATATAATCCCAGAAACACAGATGCGTTTTTGAGCATTATAATTTTAAATTAGACTGGTTTAGTATTTTTGTTAATTTTTCATTTAGTCCATTACAGCATATTAGAATTTTTGAAAAGTATGTTTAAATTTTAAGTAGAAGTTTTTAAACGAACTAAAAAAACAGGTTTTCTGATTGTGAGCACTTTTAAAATACGAGTACTTGTAAAAATCCATAGTGCGGGATCAGGCAAAAACCAGTTTTACACACATACTAATCCCCGCGTTTAACATGTTTTACAGGCTCACAAGCCTGCATAATAACAGTTTTGACCTCACAAAAATTAAAATATACTGTTATGTTAGCTTTAGAGTAGAATCAAGAGCCATCGATATTTTAAATAGATTCATCAAATATTTAATAGATACTAAACAAAACATAATAATATAATCCTAGAAACACAGGGATTCGTTCTTGGGCGTTACAGTTTTACCTACGACTCTTTACGTACGAGGGCGGGATGATAATTAGTTAGCCACCATATATTTTAAATACATAAATATAAATGTATATTCAGTAGTTATATCCCTAGTGCATTCTGTATATTCCAGTTAAGCGTTTTCGAGAAATACTCAAATTATACAGAATGCAAGCGGGGAATATTGCAAGACTATCCCTCGAAGAAATTCCATCCTTTGTATACCACACTATTCATTTTTAAAAAGTTTTCAGTTTTCTTTCTGAAATTTCTTGTGTACCTAGCTGGTTTGCTTTTCTTCCCGCAAATACTCGCTATTGCACTTGTGCAAATACCCGGGTATTGCACTAGTGCAAAATATTCGCTGTATTGGACTCTGATTGGTTCAAATTTTGAAAACTGATTGATGGGATTGGTTTATATTATCTGAGGGGAATAGTCAAAAATATCAACTTCCATCTATGTATTGGCAATACTGAAAATATAAAGTCCATCTGTGAAATAGTTTGTTGTTAGCAGCTGTTTAAAAAAAAACGTGTGTTGTATTTGTTTAACAATGGAAAATACTGACCATTGTGCGGTTTTAAGTCTTAAAAGGTAGAAACATTTTTGAATAGACGAAAACTGTACTGCCTGAATGTGCTCCATCATATACGACCAAAAAACAATTGATGGTTAAATTTAATAGGGCTGCACCAGCGTCCAAGGCGAGCATCGCTCTGAATGCCAAAGAAGTGTCACTACCACAGAAATGGTTACCAAAATCTACGATATGGTGTTGAAAGACAAATGACTGAAATTAAGTGAAATAGCTAATGCAGTAAGCATCTCAAAAGAGTTGGTGTGCGATATTTTAACCCAAGAATTGGACAAGAAAAAGCTGTCCGCATGATGGGTGCTGCGTTTGCTTACATTTGATCAAAAACGTGTTCGAAGGCAACTTTGACAAGAGTGTCTGGACCCTTTTTAAGAAGAATGCAACTGCATGATTTGCTACTACTGATCAAATTTATATCAGACAAACCAAATTTAAATTAAAGCAATGAGCAGAACCTAGTTTTTCGGCCCCAGAGAAAGCAATTACCCTAAAATCAGCTAGCATGGTGATGGCATCTGTTTTTTTGCGATTTAAAGGGCATTTTGATGATCAACTGCCTTCCACGGAAATAAACGATAAGTAGTGAATGTTCTGTTAACGTTTTCGACCCATTGCATTAAAATATTTAACAAAAAGCGGCCAAGTGTAGCGCATAAAAAATAATTTTTTACCAGGAAAATGCACGTTCTCACACTGGAGTTACTGCAATGGTAAAGTCATTGAATTAAAGCACGATTTGCTTCCGCATCCACCTTATTCACTCTATTTGGCTCCCTCGGACTTCGGCTTATTCCCTAAGCTCAAAATTTTCCTCGGTGGATAAAAATTTTCATCTGTTGAAAAGGCCAAGGCCACTGTTGGCACCTATTTTGCACACCTTGAGTAAAGCACCTTTTGCCTTAAAACATCGCTGGACAAAATGTGTCGAGCGTCTAAAAGGCTATGTTAAAAATAAAAATAATTTTGAAAACATAAAACCAGTCTTTCATTGTTAGGATAACCAATTATCATCCCGCCCTCGTACTTGGTTTAATACTCCCATTTAGTTTCATTACTGTGTAATATTAAAAAAATAAAATAACATTTTTACATTTTAAGTAGAAATGTTTAAATTAACTCAAAAAATACGTATTCTGATTGTTTCACATATTATTTTTCCAACACCTGCAACCAGTTCAAATAAAAACGTATTTATTAATTATACCTTAGTTAAAGCAAAATCCTTGCAATAGTTATTTACTATACAAGTGGGATAAGTGCATCATTAATATACGTGTGTGTAAGTTATAATCGGGTGCGTAGCACGAGTTATGTACGCAGACTTATGCGTTTGACTAAAGCAGATTAAAGTTGGAACATTAAAACTACTAGCATAACCTTTTGTAACTAAACTGTATTATTAGTCCGAGAGCCAGCGACCTTTTTGAACGACCAAAACCACAAAAGCTGAAAATTTTTCCTAAGCTTTATTTGGTATCACTAGTAAGGGAATGGACCTCCAGCTGGCGCACTTCCGGGGGGTGTAGTAGAGTCCCTGTATATAATAAGTACTATATACAGAGACTCTAGGGTGTAGCTGCGGCAGCCTGCCACACACGTAAAATAATAATTTAAAAAAACTAATACCGCAAAAGCTGAAACTTTGTTAATATGTTGATTATATGTTATAAATAAATGAAGAAACGTATCCAGCCGAATTTAGAGTGGGGGATTATGCCACAGCTTTTCACGTAAAGAAGTGAAAAATATGCGCTGAATAAACTGATACCGCAAAAGCTGACATTTGGTAAACTAATAGTTAAGTTACTAACTTAGACGAAAAAAACATCCAGCTATATATTTAGTGGGGGAAAAGTGCCCAGCTGATGCAGTGAAAAACGCTGCGCGTCGGTATGCGCTCGGGCGCGTTGTATCTTTGACTGCATCAGCTGGACACTTTTCCCTCACTAAATATAAAGCTGGATATATTTTTCGTTTAACTTATTCAGTTAACTATTGTATTACCAAATTTTAGCTCTTGCGGTATTAGATATCTATACTTTTCTCATTAAACACAGCGCGCCCATGCAGTTATTGGATGATATATACGTATAACTTTTCTGCTCTAAAGGAAGATAATAAAAAATAGGTTTGCTATGAATTATTGAATTTTTTTTAGCATTTATTTACAAAAAACATACTAAAAATAAAAAGAAACGTATACAGTGCATTCCAATTAAAACGAGCCACCCCGTATAATTCCGTTATTTTCATATTTATATAAAAATCCTAAAATACGTCAATTTTTCTTTTTAGGGGGACAGTTTTGTGTCAAAATTTACTCGTTCAGAGTTAGCTCCTCCCCCCACCAACACAAACGTCAAAAAGTTCAAATAGGGAAGGGGGTCAAGTAATACCTCATCTTAAAGGGTATCAAATTTTTCTTTTAATGCTTTTTAGTTTTTCAAAATCGGTTCTGTAGTTTCCGAGAAAATTCACCCTAAAAATGGTAACCCGCAAAAAAGTAATGTTATGGGCTCACACCTTTTATAACCTTCTCACTTATGAGTACAACACCTTTTTTGCAAGAGAAAAAACTAAAATAATACCTGTAACAACTAGAACTCCCATAATCTTTACACAAGTTGGCTTTTAATAATGGGGTGGCTCGTTTTAATTGGAATGCACTGTATAGTGTATAATGTATCAACAAATTTTTTAGATTTGGCCTTCTTCGGATTCATCGCCATCGAAGTCATTATCGCTTTCGTTATCGCTGCAATTGATGTCGATCTCTAAAATATCTTCGTCATCATCAGAAGAACGTATTTGATCTGCTCCCTCTATGTGGAATTGTGTAACTTGCATTCCTCTCAAAGAATGTTCATTATCTTTGATGGAAGGAAAAATGTAACTATCAAAGGTGATTACTACAACTTGCGCATCATTAGAACAAAACATACTTAAAATTTTAGTAGATATGTTTCCGTAAGTAGCTGGAAGTTCCCTCATCAAATGAAGCATAAAAAATCCATCAAACACGTTGACGTTAGTATGCTTCCGAGTATGCGGCTCAATCTGCTGCTCGAGTACTTTTAATAGAGCTGCCTTATTATATTTGCAAATAGATCCATCTATATGACACATTGATAATGGCACCGGCGTTAGAGGATATGTTAAAACTTTATATCTAAAGATTTTTTCAACGATATACATAAAAATTGGCCAAACAAATCACGTTGCATACGCAGTTCAATAACTTTTCCTGACACTGACATTTTCTTTTTTTGCATATTATCTGTAAAATTAAGCACTTTATTTTTTTTATGCGTTTCTCAAATCTTTTTTCATCTTCTGCACATTCTCTAATAAAATTTTGTCGTTGTTCATTACACATTATTTCGACATTAAGTAAGAAGCTTTCGATATTTTCTTGCACCGTTTGGTCTGTCGAAATATTAAATAAATGATTTTTATCTAAATGAGCAGCAAACGGATGGATGTGTTCCTTAATATTATTAATAAAATTATGAAGCTGTTGAGAATTCTTACTTATTCTGCTCTTCTGCAAGTCGGCAGTGATATCCTGACCTTTTGTCAGCCCTGTCTGCTCCATCGTATGACTTATGATTGTCGATCTCAAAATGTGACTTTTGCACCACCGCTGTCGAGCAGATATCGAATTTGTCAAGTGACTCACACCTGTCAGCTTATTGGCAGCATCAGCATTTATTGTTTGTTCTAAACTTAAATCAACGGGTTGTCTCGAGTTTGGTTTGTCAGTTCTCTTCACACCAAATTTTCCCATTTGTAGTTGCTCCTTTAATCCTGGATGAGTTTCATCAACTTTCAGCAGATTATCATGGTATTTCACTAAGTATCTTGAGTAGTTTTGTTGATTAAAAGCAAAACACAAGTTGGCTATTATTGGCAAGATAGATGTAAACAGTTGAAAATTCCTACTTCGTATACTCAGTGTTAAGTAATAGTCTATAAAAGTAACGTACATCGTGTAAAACTGTGCAGTTTTACCGTGCTCCTCTTGCAGTGTTTGTTGTTTAAATTCTTGATGTTTATCAAATAAATCCTGTAGGTTTCGTGGCAGTACTCGAGGTTGATCAGATCATTCTTCTTTAAATTTAATTAAATATATTTTCATCTTGTCGCTACATGCAATATTTTCTCGGTTCAAAAATTCTTCGAAATGTAAACTTTGCAGAGCTAATGATACGATTGGATGCAATCGTTTGCACCTATTAAAATGTTTTCATGCAATAAAACTGTTTACAGATCCGTTCGCCAGCATTTGCGCGTTCACCATAACATTCGTAATACCACAGTTGTCAATAAATTTACCAACGGTTTTAAAGTAAGACAGCATTATGTGGAAGGATCCAACATGAATAAATAAGTCGTTGTAACGTGGTTTTTCGGTACACTGAATTTGAAGTGCAATTTTAGTGATAGCAAGATCGTACGTAACTTGCATATACTTTTCGCCGCATTCCCTAGCGACCTGTTGACTCTGCTTCATAGTTTCTACAACAACTGATTTGTTCGTCGGTGAGGCGTTAATTGTGGTTAAGTAGCAGACCTTTAGAGTTGGAGCTGTGTCCTTGCAGATCAAGCTATTAAAACCAACCCACATCGGTGTTTCGGGTACTTCAAGATAGTGGGAAAGCATGAACGCGAAATTAATTTGTTATAACCATTCTGAATTCGGGTTTGATAAATTTGATGAAACATCTGCAGGCTGTAAAAGTTCTTGAAGTTTTGGTGTCTTATTGTACGGTTCTAACTCGTGAGTAATTGCATCGAAAGTCCGCCTTCGTTTCTTACTGTTTTCTGAAGGGCATGCTGTACGTATTTCAGTGCTGTTCTCATTATCATGCTGAATAGAATTATCAATGTTTTGAAAAATGATACCCACGGTGTCGTGCAGTGTGTCCTTACCGGATGTGGTATCAACGAATCGATCGAAATTATTGAATGCGACAGCAATGCATAGATTTCTTGAACGAATGACACCTTCAGGACAAACATCAGAACGCTGGCTAGAAGTAAACGTGGATTCAGTCTCGTTACCCTCCAGACTTGTATAGCTACAGCAGTGACCATATCGGTTAATAATGTTAACAATCTTCTTGCTATTTGTTAAACTTTTTACACTTATACCAAGGCATATATGTTTCGAAGGTTTTATTCGTCCATTCGACACTGCATATATTATGTCCTTGGAAAAAGATTTTGCTAATCAATTTCCATTGTCGCCGCGCTTACGACGATGATTTGGTCCACTAAGTAAATTTAAATAAAAATCAATTAAGTTATCTGGAATGTCACACTCTCCTTTGATTAAATCAGCAGAATTGAGCTGATCTGGCAATTTGTTTTGTTTGACATTCTGTATTTCCTGTCTTAAAATTAATGCTGCATGCAATAAAACTTCCTTTTTTTCGATTTGATGAAATTGTTGTTCTACGACAACGCCTTTGTACGGCTTTACAAGTTTTTTGTTATTATGCGTCACGACGATTTTTTTTTAAATGTAGCTAGAAGCCGATTTTCTAGATGATAAGGCTTCGTCGTATACGCATCTGTGTCTGCCTTGTGTCCTTCCAAATAATCTATAAATATTACATTCAGAAACGACAGGAAAAACGACTGATTTTTGGCGATGATATTTTCTGACACAAATTTACATACTTCCTCATATGCTTGAGAATGAACATCGCGAGCTGTATGCCACTCTGTCCTTGGCTTCTCTTTACTTTTCTTCGATTCCACTGTATTTTCGTATTTTTTTCGACATACCGCATGATAAAACAACTTTTTGTCTTACGCCAAGTTATGCAATTTTTGAACGAACTGTATATCGTTCAAGTCCATTGCGATTTGCTGTATAGTTGACAATGCTTTTTCCTTCTCTAATAGATGTAATTTTTGCTCCCGACCTTGATGGTTTTTTCTATTTTTATCACAAAATAAACAAATAGGATTATGTGATACCTCTTGAATAATGCCAGATACGTCAAAATCGTCAACTATAGCCACATCGTCTGGATCAGTGGCATCCTCGCCCTCAGCGACATCGTCGCTTGCATGGACATTCTCGGGTTCAGCATTTTCCTTTTTACTATCAACCTTCTCCGACTGCAGCCTCGCCTCTACCGCCATCCACGCATTCAATAACATTGGAAGATGAGGATGCCTGCTTTTTCGGACCATTTCCTCTGTGTTTAGGCGGTAATGCTGTAAAACGGTTGTGGCACTGGCTGTGATATACTTGAAATTGGTTCTGTTTTTCCGGCAACACAACGTTGGAGAAAGCCAAACCAGCGTCTTTCCGAATTTTTAATATGGCTTTATACTTGTTTAACTGTCCTCATCAAAAAGATTTAATTTTCCACTTTTTTTTGAGCAAAATACACAAAAGGGATCCACCTTGGACATTGTCGCAGCTCCGATTGGTACAAGTTCAACGGTCGCACCACAGACAAGAAAGGAAAGGTCGCACTTGATAGCTTAGCGTCACTGTGACAAATTCGGAGCAGAGATACGTCAAATTTTAGCAGGAGAGGGGACATGGCCGGTTCGTAGCTATTTACCTGCACATATTCGATGCCATATCTGAGGACGTGGTGGAGAGAAAGGAGCCTTTCATACTAGATACAATAGACCGACCGCTGCGCGGCCCGTGTCTAGAAATTTCGGTATAGATACCGAAATAAAAATTGTAGAGACGAGCCGTGTGGCGGTCGCTTGGGCTATTCGGTATATCATAAAACTGCTGTATAAGGTCCCGAGTGGTGTAGCTTGAACAAGCGTCCACGTTCGATCAGCAGAGTTAAGCAACGCTGTCTCTGGTCAGAACTTGGATGGGAGTTCCACGACTGCATCTCTCGGCGCCTCGTGGTACGGCTATCACGGAAAAAAGTTGGTCCCGGCGGTCATAACAACATCATGGCTGTCGTTAGTGGGTTTGGAATCCTCATAACTGCACAGCGACGCCTATAATTGGCCTAACGGCTGTTGGCTGAGTACGAATTAAATAAATAAATAAGTAAATAAATCTTGGCTCAGTATTATACAAAGTGGCTATCTAAATATTTACTATTTGCACTTTTATGTGTAAATATTTACTTTTCGCATTTTAATGTCCACATATTTACTGTTTATGCTATGTATAAATATTTAAATGTGTAAATATTTACTAAAACCCTTTAAATTCAAAACTTGTGAGATAGTGTAAAAACTGCATGGACGCGCTGTGTTTAATAAGAAAAGTATAGATATCTAATACCGCAAGAGCTAAAATTTGGTAATACAATAGTTAACTGAATAAGTTACACGAAAAATATATCCAGCTTTATATTTAGTGAGGGAAAAGTGTCCAGCTGTGTAAAACATGTTTAAAAATATTGTTAAACATATTTCTGATATGGAAATTGTTGTTTATTCTATATGTATAGTTATTAGAGGTGATTAGCGAAAGCGATGGGTATTTACTAGGATAGAGTTAATAATTATTTGACTACGACGAGAATCCTGATGAAAATATCTATAATTCTTTAAATTTAAGAGAAAATGCAACGACAAATCGCAGTAAGCATTCGGAATATCAGGTACCTCGCTGCTAATAATTGAAAAATAGGTTGGTAATTCAATTAAGTCTCAGTTGCTGTGTTTTGCATGCTCTCAGAAATAATGAATAATATGTTTGAGATATGCTAACCGCTTTCTTATTAATTTGATAAATATGATTTCCAAAAACCATATTTGTATGGTTAGGATAAAATCCTGTATAATATAGATTAATATACAGATTGCGACAGGCCACTAGGACCATAGCAAAAGCAAGGGGACTTTACATGTGGCCGTAATTATATTTAAAAATTTTTAAAATCGAATATGCTTGGTTTCAAAAGTTGACGTAGAGGAGGGTCGCCTATTATGGGGAGTATTCCTAATTTGGGGAGGTCAAATATTTCGCATAAGGAGGTGGTGCTACCTATCGGCACCTAATGGAACTTGGGCATTTACTTCGGTTGATAACATTGACATACAACAGTAACAGTTCTGTGATCAAATGGTGGTGTATGTGCACGTTGTTTAAAACTGAATTTCTCTAATGTTTTTCCACGTCACGTTTATACATTAATTACTACGGAAAGGTAAGTCATTTTAGTTAATTCTATGTAACTGGTGTGCTCTATATAAGCAAATCTTTTATGTAATGTGTCGGTTTTTAGGTTATGAACAAATGTGAAAAACATTTTAGCACATCAATTCATTATGGGGACATGTTACGGTATTAAAACCACTTTACGACACCCACCCAAGGTGAGCATCGCACCACGGAATCAGTCCTGGAAAACTGGCACACTTGCCCTGAGATTTGCTAAAAACAGGCTAAAGGCCACGGCTGGAACGCTCAGGGAGTCGGGCGTGAGTCACACGATACGTTCTGGGCAAGCGTGTTGAGGCATATATATAGGGTACGTCAAAATTATGAGGGCGCCACCAAGCCTGTCTTAACCCGGATAACCGGGCCTGGGCGGTTAGACGGGGGGCGAAGTATTCAAGACACTGCGTCGATAGGGGTACTCGTGAATTATAAACTCACACAACGATTTCGTGATGGCAAAAATACTTAGATCATGAAGGGGGCTTTTTCAGCCACGGCAATGTCACCACCAAGCCTACCTGCACGCTCTGATCTCACTGGCTCCACCGTACATTCATCTCGTCAATGATGGCCGCACACTGAAACAGAACATGCACAAAGCGACCAAGAATAAAGCGTCTCTTACTTAGATAAGCGTCTATTGGTCCAGTCTTACATTGGGGCAGCAAAGCGTGCCGCAAACATTGCGTTAACTCTTATAAATAAGCATCAGCTGATGGGCGCACTACGGTTACTAAACAACACCCATAACTGTACAACATCAAAAGCAGTTTGACATATGAGTCCCACAACGGGAACGTTTGTTCATAAAAAAAAATGCTCACATGATAATTTGGGCAAACACAGCAAAGTCAAAGTGAGGGAAGTGATTAGATCAAAAATGAGCGAGCGACGCCACTTCGCGACAACGATTTAAGATGCGAAGGGTACGTTTTTAACGGTGCACAAGATTTCACAGTTATTCACATGATTAAGCGCACAGCTCGCGCACGAGAAGTTAGTATAATTCAATGGTTACAAATACCTTAATTTTATTGGTGACGATCCAAGAGATCAGCGTGCGGTCCAGCTTGCGGGAAACAGGTTGCCTGTGGCAATTCATTCTCCGCTAAAACGGCCGACGTGTGAATGGTCTGGATGCGCCCAAAATGGCGACAAAGGCTGGCGCTTCAACAAACGCCGCTACGACGGCCAAACTAGCCCAAGTGATGTCCTACCTCAACGGAATCCTCGCACAACGAGCCAGAAGGAACACTCCCTTACGTGACGACGTAGAACCGGGCATGGAACTCCATCACACCTACGCCTTGGCGTAATAAAATCGCCGTTAACGACACACACACACCTCCCTTGTTCAATCGCCTGAGTAGAACTCCCACACTCGCTTAAGGCGAAACAGCTTATCAATCCCTTGCTGAAGCAGCACGAGACGGGAAAAAGGCTGGCGTCCCCGCCAATGGCGGGAACGCCGCGAAACGGCACACTGTTACGTGTAATTTTACATTTAGATACAGTTAGGGATTGTTGGGATAATTTCTTAGCTTAAATACATTCATATAGTTAGATTCACCTGCATACGTTAGGTGTAGCTTTGGTTGCATACTCATTTTTGCAATTTTTGGGACTTTTGGAAAATCCTTGATTTTTAGGTAATTTTGAGTAACAGTCTTGAAAATTGTTTTGATAGTACGATTTCCGGCGACCATTTCTAAGTTTTCCTTTTTTGGAGCTGCATGTGATCTTTGGAAATTTTCACTTAAGTGGATTACGTAGTTTCCATTTTTCTTTGAGGAATCTGCCATCCAGAAATAGGAAATGGGTGTTATATTGCTAAAATGAATCCGATTGTATTGGGATAAATATATATTTCTGCAATTTACTTACTCGAGGCCGTCTTACAACTCTGGTACGTTAATTTATGGTTGCCGTTGAACATTTTTCGATAACGTCTCGTATTTAGGCCTCCTCGTCCTAGTTTGCTGTATCGTTTTCCGATTTTTGGGGATCTAATATGCCTGTGGCATTGATGTTACTTGGCTAAGGCACCTGGAGCAACGATCCCGTTCCAGTCCGAGTCCCTCAGCACATGTGGTAGTTCGCATGCAAGGCTTCTCCCCATGGTGACTGCACTCGACTACGTTTCTCACCCGCAAAGTTAGATAAAGGCCTGACTCTTTGGAGGTTATTCAAACTGGTGGACATCTTAATAGCTATCCCCCATAGCTGTTGATGTAGCGGCCCTTCTGCGCACAATCCAGGTATCTACAACACCTAGTGTTATCTACCTTTTGGTGTTTATTGAACTGAAAATATCGTTCGTTATGGCACTATGATCTTTACTTTATGTATTGTACTTACCTAGGTATATGCTAGCGAAATTCATGCCGTTTTACATGCGGAATATTGTGTAACTTCGTTGTACATCACGTGCAATTACTTTTGTGGAATAGGATAATGTCATTCTATGCATTTAATATCTTTACGTTTGGTAGTACTGCTTTGGTCGCGTTCAAGTTTCAAGTACTTGTCAATGTTCTAAAATTTAAACTATTGCGAGGGTCTCCGGGAGCATCAATTTGACATTTAACATAATATGAGCACCGTAAATACACCATTTTATGTGTATTAGCACTCCCCTAGGAGGCGAAATGGTACCAATTCGAAGAGGTTCGCGACTAGATAGATTATTTACTTAATTAATCAAGCGATTTAGAACTTGCTATTCTCCCGCATTCCGGTATCGCTGTTTTTAATAGATTTAAGTCACTGTCGTAGTTGATACACGGGTACTCGAACGAATTGCGGTTATCGTAGCTACATTTTCGACTTTATTAATATAAATCTTGTACATTACATACCACTAAGATTACATCTACAAACTATTCCATTTACATACTATTATCACAGAATTGTGTTGCCTTTTTCAAGTATGACACAGAATTTTGAATGTGTACAAACTGTAAATAAATAACTAGGTTATTTCGAGTCTTGGTGTTTTCTGTCTTTTATTATTGTTTTTTGTGAAACAGCTAGTGGTTTAGGAATTTACACGGCCACCTGTAGGTTTTCTGGTTTGGACCGTCTCAAACCAGTGGCGCTTCCGGACAACCCACCCCATCCTGCTCAGGACCTAGCTTGGCAAACGTTTGCTACACGACTAGACAATTCCTGGACCACCCTGCTGTGAAGTATTTATGATTTTCTTTTCTTTTACGTGCGAATAAATTCCCGTGTGTAGCAAATGTAATAAATTTGGCGTCCCTGACGTGGAGCCTTTGGTTAAGTAGTTTGGCATTTAGTGTAGTATAGAGTATTTGATTAGTATCGATTGGTTCCCTGTCGTATCGGTAATTATCGGATTATAGCCATTTTGTTGCATATCTTGAGGAATTTTGTTAGAATTTAGGAATGTGTGTTTAGATTAGGTACAATTTTTGGGCATATTAGTAGGTATTAGTATTATTAGTACTGAAGGGCTATTTTTGTTTTTCTTTTGTGCTTTTATTAGTAAGGTTTAGTATTTTTAGTATAGGTATAGGATTGTTTAGTTACGACAATTACAATGGATGTTGGAAGATTATTGGCGGACGAGCTAACGTATGAATTGCTAATTCGTGGATGTCCAGTGGGTTCGAACGTAACCGAGAAGAGATCAATTTTGCGAGACGCTATGCATAGACAGCAGTTAGGAACGCTAGACGTGACAACAGGAATTTATTTCGAGCCTGATGAAGAACTGAAGATTTGTGCTACAAAACTTCACGAACTGCAAGAGGCATTAGAACATTTCAATGTCCATAACAAAGATAATGAAGTACAACGCATTAGGGCAAGAATGTATCATGTTTTAGGTCGCTTACGTCGAATTAATGCCGAAAACAACATGCAACAACAGCATCAGCAAACACTGTCTACCCAATTAGGTCAGTTATCTATAGCTATCGATCAAGCTTATTTAGGTTACCACGAACAAACTATACATGAGCAAGCAACAGTTCAGTCTCAACAACAATCTATTCTAGATGAGCCTAATTTACTACTTCCAGTTACCACATCCTTGGCAACTACAGGTGCAGAAGAAAATGCAACTGCCATCGGGCAACTCATTGATCATGAGATGTCGATATTCCCAACACAATTTGAACCATCGAAACGTCGAGTGAGCTTCCATGAGTCAACGCCAGAGCGTAACGCTGAAGTTTCCCATCACGACAGCAACTTACAGCAAAAACTGAAGTCCATGGAACTGAGCGAGATTGTAAGACCTACAACAAGCTTAGATAGACAAGCTGGAAATTTACATATACCTACCACTGAAAGTCGGAGACATTCAGAGTGTTGTCGACCTGAGTACAGCAACTTTATTCCAATCAGCAAATGGAACATTCATTATGATGGTGAATCGTCCAGTTTAACAAGCTTCTTAGTGCGTGTAGAAGAGCTAAGAGAAGCACGTGGAATTTCAAAAGCTCAATTGCTTCAGTCAGCAGTAGAAATTTTCACTGGAGACGCACTGATATGGTACCGAGCAGTAAAGCGTACTATCATCGATTGGGACGACTTGATCAGCAAGTTGAAAGCAAACTTTCTACCTCACGACTACGAAATGCGCCTTTGGGACGAAATTCGAAGCCGCACACAACACCCATCAGAAAAAGTGGTTGTTTACATAGCAACTATGGAGAATTTATTCAGCAGGCTGCCTCGACTTCCATCTGAAATTACAAGATTAGCAATAATTAGGAAGAACTTACAACCATATTATACTATGCAATTAGCATTACACCCAATCTACACTATTGCTGGTCTTACTCAAACTTGTATGGCTCTAGAAGATGCCAAGATAGCTTCTACCAATTTTAAAGCCCCTCCCATGCATAACCAGTATTTACTGGAACCAGATCTAGCATATCGCAAACGCATTGGCAAGCCACCGATTTGTGTAGTCGAAGAAAAGTCCCTGATTGACTTCGGCGAAATGGAGTCTCCAACAAATGCCTGGCAGGATCATTTAGCAAGAACAGCGAGCAGCAATGAGGCTACAGAAGTCCCAAATACTGTGGCAAATATAGCGACGATTACTTGTTGGAATTGTTCCAAATCAGGACATCGAGCCATGCAGTGTACTGCTCCTAAACGGATGTACTGTTATGGATGCGGGCAAGTAGGAGTAACCAGCCGCACTTGCAAGAGATGTTCGGGAAACGAGCGAGGAGCACGGTAGGCAACCGGACCCGGTGCTCTAAAACAAGGAAGAAGCCGGTCAATAATTTCAAGCAATCATTATTACCTGATGGCGAAGCATTCATCCCAGTGGTGAATTATATCTTTGACCAATGCCATGGGGACAATAGGCCATATTTAACTGTGACCATTTTAGGTATCAAAATCAAAGGATTACTTGATACTGGAGCATCTTGTACAATATTAGGTAACCCAGGTTGGAAACTTCTACAGCATATGGGGATTACTGTGTTACCAGCTGAAAATAGAGTTTGCACAGTAGCGAATAAGCAAACTTGCGCCATTGTAGGAATCGTCCACCTCCCAGTACAACTCGAAGATAAAGTCCGAACCATAACCCTATTAGTTGTACCAGATTTGCCACATACTCTTATTCTAGGTATCGACTTTTGGACTACAATGGGCATAATTCCGAATCTACAACAAGGGCAATGGTCATTTCACATAGAAGAAGAGCTCTTACCTTCTGTCACCGCCGTTGTAGCTCGTGCGTTTCTTACTCAGCTTCAGCAAACTCAACTAGATCAACTCATAAGACCATATTTTTAGAAAGCCAATAACCAAATTGGTAATACTACTTTGGTGGAACATCAGATCAAGATCACCACTTCAGAACCCATAAAGCAAAGATCTTATCGTGTGTCGCCTTTTATTCAGCAGAAGATCGATGAAGAGGTGCAATACATGCTGGCCAACGATGTTATCGAGCCATCAACATCAGCGTGGTCATCTCCAGTACTGTTAGTACCTAAAAAAGACGGTAAATACAGATTCTGCGTGGACTACAGAAAGGTTAATAGCGTTACCATTAAAGATGCCTATCCCATTCCGTTTGTGTCTACTATTTTGGACCGTCTTAGGAACGCAAAATATCTGAGCTCTATGGACGTGAAGTCCGCGTATTGGCAAGTGCCTGTGGCTAAAGAATCTAGGCAATATACCGCCTTTGCAGTACCAGGACGGGGATTATTCCACTTCAAAAAAATGCCGTTCGGTTTGACAAACAGCTCGGTCACCTGGCAAAGATTGATTGACCGTGTCATTGGACCTGATCTCGAGCCTCATGTGTTCGTTTACTTAGACGATATCATCGTGACAACAGAAGATTTTGACACCCATTTGCGAGTCCTGAAAGAAATTTTTGAACGTCTTCAGAAAGCTGGCCTAACTTTATCTGCAGAGAAGTGCAGCTTTTGCCGCCCTGAATTAAAATACTTAGGATTCGTAGTCGATCAGTATGGACTTCATGTGGACCCGGACAAAATTAAGGCCATAATTAACATCCCTTCTCCTAAGAGTGTCACGGAGGTACGAAGAATCATCGGAACTGCTTCATGGTACCGTAGGTTCATCCCTAACTTTTCTACTGTCATCGCTCCCATGGCCGATTTACTGCAAAAGAACAGAAGTTGGTGAGAAATGCGAAGTCTTTTCGATATATCAAAGACTGCTTAGTGACCGCACCTATTTTAAGTTGCCCAGACTTTTCCAAGCCATTCTTCGTTCAGACTGATGCTTCCGGGGTTGGTATTGGTGCCGTACTTTCGCAGCAAGACAGCGACGGAGAACATGTTATCTGTTATATCAGCAGATCGCTCAGCCAGCAGGAACGAAAATACTCCACCACAGAACGTGAGTGCTTGGCTGTAATTTGGGCAGTTGAGAAGCTTCGTGCGTACCTCGAAGGATATTCCTTCACCGTGATTACAGACCACCATTCTTTAATATGGCTGAACAATTTGAAGGAACCAACAGGACGCCTGACTCGGTGGTTCCTTCGCCTGCAACAATTCAATTTCAATGTCGTGCACAGAAAGGGAAAAGATCACGTGGTTCCCGATTTATTATCAAGGTCTGTCCCCGAAGTAAATCATGTCGTGACAACGATTGAAGAGCCAGCACCCAACCGAGATCCCTGGTATCTACATCTAAAAACAAAAATTATATCAAATCCTTTACAATTTCCACAGTGGCGAATTGAGAATGATATAATCTATAAATACATCAAATGTACCTACCCGCAGCTGAGAGACGATAACGAAACATGGAAAGAAGTTGTGCCGAAAGAAAAACGCCAGGAACTCCTCCATGAACATCATGACACATTAACAGCATGTCATGCAGGCATTTTCAAAACCTACGAACGCCTGAAGAATCGCTTTTACTGGCCGAAAATGCGATCCGATGTAGCCAACTACATTCGAAGGTGTAAGATCTGCGCTGCCATGAAACCTGAACAGAATCATCCAGCTGGTCTTATGGGACAGCGTCCGAATGTGACAAAACCTTGGCAGATGATTGCAGTAGATATCTGTGGTCCCTTACCTAGATCATCCAGAGGCTACAGTTACATTTTAGTTATTTCAGACCAACTTACCAAGTTTGTGCTACTGTTTCCACTCCGTCAAGCTACAGCTGCCGCTGTAACCAGATTAGTTGAGGAAAATGTTTTTCTATTCTTTGGATGTCCTCAGTAATTAGTATGCGATAATGGTGTGCAGTTCCGTTCACGAGAATTTATGCAGTTATGTGACAGCTACCATGTGAAAATTATTTTCACTCCTGCGTATCATCCTCAAGCTAACTTCGTAGAAAGAGTTAATCGTGTCATCAAAACTATGTTGGCTTCATATGTTGCAGATAACCACAAGAAATGGGAACAACTTTTGCCTAAAGTGGGCTGCGCTATCAGGAGCTCGGTTCATGAAGTAACTAAAGTGACTCCATTCTTTGCCAACTTTGCCCGTGAACATGTTCCTAGGGGTGATTATTTTAAATCAGGTGTAAAGGCTGAAACAGATAAATGTGAGACATCTGATAAACTTAAAGAGTTAGACAAGCTACATCAAGATATACATAAGAGACTTTTGAATGCTCATGCCAGATCTAAACAACGATATGACCTACGACGCAGAGAAGTGACATATAATGTACGCGACAGAGTTTACCGACGCAATTTTGTGTTGTCCGACGCCACCAAACACTTCACCGCAAAGCTCGCTCCAAAATTTATTGGGCCTTTGATTGTACGAAGGAAATTATCACCTGTTACGTACGAGCTTCAAGATGAAGATGGGACATTTCGCGGCACATGGCATGTCAAAGACATAAAGCAACACCTGCCGGATGAAGAAAATTAGATTCTGTTGGATTGTCGTAACGAAGACAAACTTAGCATTGGACTTTGCATTCGAGTTTGGCATTAGGATTTTGAATGTTAGGTTAGGCTTTAGGGACCAAGGGTTTTTTGTTGAACGTTTGGATGGTTGGTTGGGATTGAAGGGAGGACTCGCTGTTGGGGAACTTTATCATCTCGTTCTTTCCCCCTCCTTGTGGGACAGTGATGTTCGATCATACAGGAGTGAGACATTTTTGCAGTCTCATTTCCGGTGTTCTGCCATCTGGTCACTGTGGATGGTGTTTCAGTGTGTAGTCGATCCTGGGCTGCACACTTTCCTTGACTAGTAGGGTGTAGGGTTTTTATTCTGTCTTCATGGAGTATGGTTACCTATGATCGCGGTGTATTCTACGGGGTCCCGCGCCTGGTACCTGTATTCTGTGGTGACTTCAAAATTTTTCGGCTATTTCCCACTTAGAAATTTTCAGTTAGCTTTTCTTTATACCACCCTACGTCGACTGACTGACGTGACATCGGACTAATCCTTTCTCATCCTTGTTCTGTGTTGTCCCCTATTCTTTTCTTGAGCTTTTGATCACATTCCCCTTTCCTGCTATTCTGTTTGGTTTTTCTTCTTCTTGTTAGATGGTTTTTCCAATGGACGTTGTCTCGAATTGGGCTTGGATCAGTTCATCCACCGGCGCGCCTTTTACACCCAGCAGCGACGGATGTTCTGATGTCCTTTTCGGAGCGGCATTCATTGTAAGAGCTATTTATCCCTTCCTTCTGTTCTTTGGTTTTGCTGTTGTTCTTTTTATTTGTGTGGGTGCGAGCTTAGATTGTTGAAATTTATTTTGGATATCCCTTTGAGGTTTTCGATGTGTAGCTGATGTTGTCGGGTTGCCTTCAGCTGTACGTTTTGTGTTTATTTATGTTGTGGTATCCTTTCGCGCATGCGGATTCTTGTTTCACAAGCGAATCTCGTTCCTGGTTTACGTTTTGTTTTCTTTGGACGTGATTGGTGATTGAGGACGGTTTCTTTTGCGCTTTTGTAGTGTCAACTTTTGTTGGATTCATGAGCCGACTCTTTTGCTAAACCACGGTCCTTTTTCTGAATTCTATCTTTAACATTCCTTTGTAATTTCCCTTTTTCCTTTCGACTTCTATTTTGCGATTCTTTTAGGCTGCTTATCCTTTTCTAAATTATTTGGTACTGCCGTAGTTGTACGTGGTGATCTTTCTTTTGTGTTTGAGGTTTGTTGGATATCATCGTGATACCTGTAAAATTTCGAAGCTTCATTATGGTGCAGGCATAGGTTCTACGTCGGTAAATTCGGGTAATTTACCTATTTTTAAGTGAGGGGAGAGTTTGTTACGCGTAATATTACATTTAGATACAGTTAGGGATTGTTTGGATAATTTCTTAGCTTAAATACATTCATATAGTTAGATTCACCTGCATACGTTAGGTGTAGCTTTGGTTGCATACTCATTTTTGCAATTTTTGGGACTTTTTGAAAATCCTTGATTTTTAGGGAATTTTGAGTAACAGTCTTGAAAATTGTTTTGATAGTACGATTTCCGGCGACCATTTTTAAGTTTTCCTTTTTTGGAGCTGCATGTGATCTTTGGAAATTTTCACTTAAGTGGATTACGTAGTTTCCATTTTTCTTTGAGGAATCTGCCATCCAGAAATAGGAAATGGGTGTTATATTGCTAAAATGAATCCGATGGTATTGGGATAAATATATATTTCTGCAATTTACTTACTCGAGGCCGCCTTACAACTCTGGTACGTTAATTTATGGTTGCCGTTGAACATTTTTCGATAACGTCTCGTATTTAGGCCTCCTCGTCCTAGTTTGCTGTATCGTTTTCCGATTTTTGGGGATCTAATATGCCTGTGGCATTGATGTTACTTGGCTAAGGCACCTGGAGCAACGATCCCGTTCCAGTCCGAGTCCCTCAGCACATGTGGTAGTTCGCATGCAAGGCTTCTCCCCATGGTGACTGCACTCGACTACGTTTCTCACCCGCAAAGTTAGATAAAGGCCTGACTCTTTGGAGGTTATTCAAGCTGGTGGACATCTTAATAGCTATCCCCCATAGCTGTTGATGTAGCGGCCCTTCTGTGCACAATCCAGGTATCTACAACACCTAGTGTTATCTACCTTTTGGTGTTTATTGAACTGAAAATATCGTTCGTTATGGCACTATGATCTTTACTTTATGTATTGTACTTACCTAGGTATATGCTAGCGAAATTCATGCCGTTTTACATGCGGAATATTGTGTAACTTCGTTGTACATCACGTGCAATTACTTTTGTGGAATAGGATAATGTCATTCTATGCATTTAATATCTTTACGTTTGGTAGTACTGCTTTGGTCGCGTTCAAGTTTCAAGTACTTGACAATGTTCTAAAATTTAAACTATTGCGAGGGTCTCCGGGAGCATCAATTTGACATTTAACATAATATGAGCACCGTAAATACACCATTTTATGTGTATTAGCACTCCCCTAGGCGAAATGGTACCAATTCGAAGAGGTTCGCGACTAGATAGATTATTTACTTAATTAATCAAGCGATTTAGAACTTGCTATTCTCCCGCATTCCGGTATCGCTGTTTTTAATAGATTTAAGTCACTGTCGTAGTTGATACACGGGTACTCGAACGAATTGCGGTTATCGTAGCTACATTTTCGACTTTATTAATATAAATCTTGTACATTACATACCACTAAGATTACATCTACAAACTATTCCATTTACATACTATTATCACAGAATTGTGTTGCCTTTTTCAAGTATGACACAGAATTTTGAATGTGTACAAACTGTAAATAAATAACTAGGTTATTTCGAGTCTTGGTGTTTTCTGTCTTTTATTATTGTTTTTTGTGAAACAGCTAGTGGTTTAGGAATTTACACGGCCACCTGTAGGTTTTCTGGTTTGGACCGTCTCAAACCAGTGGCGCTTCCGGACAACCCACCCCATCCTGCTCAGGACCTAGCTTGGCAAACGTTTGCTACACGACTAGACAATTCCTGGACCACCCTGCTGTGAAGTATTTATGATTTTCTTTTCTTTTACGTGCGAATAAATTCCCGTGTGTAGCAAATGTAATAACACTCTGCGACTTCCTTGATCAACGGCGTGAGCGTTACGACGCTTGAAGTGGCGTGAGCCAAAACGGCGTTACCACGTGACCCTCGACAGCCAATGGCGATGCGCCCAATAAAACAAATAAGTTCCGGTAACAAAGAGAGCGCGAGGCCTCGCAGTCACACCAACAGCGTAAATTCTAGAAGGTTCGGAAATCCTGCGAGCGCTGACACCCGATTGTTAAAGTACCAACAAAGGGGTGCCCCGGATGACGAGAAATACTGCGCTTGAGGCCAAATATGTGCAAAATCATTATTATGGAATTAGGCGATGAAGCCAAATAAGTAACTAAAAGGGTTTAACATACGGGCCCGCTGCCCTAAAGCCTAGGTGGCTAATTAAAATACAAAATGACCTGGCAGACATTCCAGATCCCTAATTTGGGGATCCCCATATTAGGAACAGTTATATTTTAAAAGTTGATTTTACACAGTTTAAGTCGTAATAATTATATTTCTTATATTCTCATTTGATTATGCAGATGCAAAAGAGGAAGACCTGGGACCCAGATTGCATGAAAGCGGCTGTGAAAGCTATGCGAAGTAAGGAGATGGGTAGTTTTAAGGCGTCTCGGACTTTCAATGTGCCATAGACAACTTTGGAAGATGCTATGAAAGATGATGATCCTGAAGAGGCGATTAGTGTCAAAGTGGTAGGAAACCAGTTCTGCCTGATGAACTTGAAAGTGAGCTTGCAAGGTACTGTCTTGAAATGGAAAAGAATTTTTTGGGCTGTCGCGAAGGGATGTGCGCTGCATGGCTTATCAACTAGTAAAACGAAATAATTTGAAGAATCCTTTCTCTAACGAAAATAAGCAAGCTGGAAACAAATGGCTAAGAAACTTTTTGAAAAGAAATAAACAGTTATCTGTACGTATTCCACAAGGACTATCATACGTAAGAGCCAAGGGCTTCACACAAGAAGCTGTTTCAAATTTTTTTGATATTTATTTATTTATTTATTTAATAATAATAAGTAACAAAACGGGTAAAGACCCAATTACAATGTTACAGAAACTACGAAAATCAAAACAAAATTCACTAAAAACTAAGACAAAAAAAATTATTATTACTTCTGAGCAACCAATCTGTCAGGATCAACACTTGTATTATCCTAAAGCATGATTTTATTTCTGATAATGCATATCGATGAGCCAAACATGTCTATGTCACACGTAGAAACAACTTTATTAGCAAGATATAACATTTTAACTAATGATGAGTTTATGCGCATGTCCGTTCTAGAAAAAGGTATGTAGAACAAGTGACGACGGGGCCTATAACATATAGCAGGTACATACAAATTAATTAAAGCCAGCAAATTGGAGCAGTCTATAACACCATTTAAGAGTTTGTGTAAGAACAAGAGAGCAGCAATTTCCCTTCTTTTAACCAACTTGGTAATTCCAAATTCGAAGCGCAAGTCACTGTATTCATGAAAAAGCGGATATCGATGGTATTTTTTAAAGCAAAGATATTTAATGAATTTATTCTGGACAGTCTCTATTTTATTTTTATACAGCAATATTCCTGGGTCCCAGACAATACAAGAAAATTCTAATTTGGATCTAACAATAGAGTTATACAGTATTATACAAGGTTTTATACTGGTAAATTCGGAAGTGGCTCTCATCAGGAATCCTAGATTCCTTAGTGCAGCACTTGTAATGTTATCCACATGATCATCCCAAGTTAACGTAGGATTGAATGTTACGCCCAGGTCCCGAATAATATGTGCCCTACTTAAGAGTTGATCTTGCATTTTATAACTAAAGTTTATTTTATTAATTTTTAGTGTAAATGTCATAATCTTGCATTTATTAACATTAAATAGGAGCTCATTATCAATACTCCACTTGACAATCGACGTAAGGTCGAGCTGTAACAAATTACAATCATCATAGGATCGAATTTCTCTAAAGATTTTAAGGTCGTCAGCAAAAAGAAGGGAACTTGAGTACCCTATATGTAGTGGCAAGTCATTTATAAAAACAGAAAACAACAAAGGTCCCAAGTTGCTGCCTTGGGGTACCCCTGAGGGAGTTTTATAATGATCAGAAGTTAAACCGTGAAACATAACAAACTGAGCTCGATCTTGTAAGTACGATTTAAATAAGCTTACTAGGTTTAGATCACAACCAATTAAATATAACTTTTGTAAAAGGATGTCGTGCTTTACTTTGTCGAACGCTTTCGCAAAGTCTGTGTAAATTACATCGATCTGACTACTCCGATCCAAAGCTTCGCTAACATAATTAGTAAAAGTGACTAAATTTGTTTCGACAGACCGTCCTTTTACAAAGCCATGCTGTTCTGCAGAGATGTGCGGTTTAAAATAAAAAGATAAATATTTACATAACAAAGATTCAAATATTTTTGCCGGTGTAGAAAGAATAGCTATAGGTCTATAATTTTCAATATTTGATTTATTACCAGATTTGTGAATTGGTGTGACACTTGATAATTTCCATTGGTGAGGAAATGTGTAAGTTTTTAATATTAAATTAAATAGAATATGTAAAGGAGTCTTAAAAAAGTCACGGCACGCTTTGTATATATATGGTGGTATCTGATCAGGACCGCAGGACTTCTTCGGCTTCAATGCCTTCAGAGCGTTATCAACATCCGCCAAATCGAAGGAAGGCACAGATATAGTATTATTTGAGTAATTATTTACTTGTGGGATTAAATCCTCTAAGTTGTACGAGGAACTCTGATTAAAAACTGAAGAAAAATAGGCAGCAAAGTTACTTACAATATCGCTAGGACCAGTTATTTCAGAACTACCACGGTAAAACTTTTGATCAGAACTGCCAGAATTGCTTTTATTTTTAACAAAATTCCAAAAAGAATTAATGTTTAATGTAATATTATTTTGTATTGTTTGTATATAATTTGCATATGCCACAGAGGCTTTTCTTTTACAGATAGCCCTTAATCGCTTAAACTCTACCAAATGATACTCAGATTTGTTTTTATTCTTATGATGTAAATTTTTTAATTTTACATCATTTACTAGTTCCTTGGTGAACCATATAGGGAAAGATTTAGAGGTTGATGAAGATGCTGATACTTTAGGAACACACTGGTTCATTACTTCGTATGTTTTCTTATAAAAAATGTCAACAGCTTCCACAGGATTGTTATAATCTTTCAAAAAATTCCAATCTATTTCACTCAAAAGGTTGTACATACACAAAAAGTCAGCTCTCTTATAATGATAGCGATTAGAACTGTTCTGATAACTTGAATTAAATTTATGGCAATTAATTTCGAGATTTATTAATAAAGCAGGATGAAATTCATAATCAAGGGGAACCAGTGGCGTATCCTCAGCGTTTACTCTGATAGTGTTATTACTTAATACAAGGTCAAGTGTCGTATTATGAGTATTTAAGATATTGTTATATTGCTGTGCATTAAGAAAACATAAGAGCTGATATAGTCGTTTAGTTATTACAGAGCAGTTTGCGAGGTCGGTGCTAGTTCCTTTTACTTCAGGAATGTTGTAATCACCCAGCATTATTATCTCAGCGTTAATAAATATTTTCCTATTTTCTAATTGTTCAAATAATTGACAGAAGTCATGTAGTCCCGAACGGGGAGGAAAGTTTCCTAACTATTACAAATGATATACTTTTTACAATACAAATCACATTCTACAATTATGGTTTCAGTACTGCCCTCAGTAGGTATTTCTTTTGAGCGAAACTTTTTGTTGACCGCTATTAGTACCCCGCCTCCACGAGTTTTGTTAGTTTGAACCACATTCCGATCAAACCTGTGCACTGTAAAACGACTATCAAATAATTCACTATTATTTACATCTGCGTTTAGCCCGGTCTCTGTTAATGCTATTATGTCATAATTTGTAATTGCCAAGTTTTGCAAGAATGTATGTGTTTTCGTACGCAAACCCCTGACATTTTGGTAATTATAACCAGATGCCACAAAAAAGAGGCTCACTCCTGTAGTTTTTTAGTTTCTGACATATCGAAATAAAACTCGGGAGTTATAGACTATACACAAAAGTCCATTTTCTGGCATATTAAATAATTTTTAGCGCTTCCGGTGTCGCCGGAAATGACCTCAATTTTTGTTTTTTAAATGTGATACCCTGTATATTTTTAGATATTTGGGTTCAGGATGAAATTTTGAGTATCTTAGGTTACTTTCATATCCTAAAGTTTGGTTTTCCTAATTTAAGTGTTTCAAAAGTTAGCATGGGGGGGGGCTTACTTTACGAATGCAGTGTTTATACACTGCGTTCGTAAAGTAACCCCACCACACCCCGCTTAACTTTAGCAAAACTTGAATTAGGAAAACCAAACTTTAGAATATGAAATAAGACTACAAATACTACATTTTCGGTAAACAAAAAATTTGAATTCTGTTACGGTGGCGAACCGAAACATATCTTTGGTGATCATAGGGGATGTACACAGGGCGATTATTTTTGTACCGGTGCTAAAGGCGAAAAAAATATGGTTCCAGATTTAGAAGAAAGCGGTTTGTTTGAGGAAATTATGACTGCAGTACGTCGTGTAGCCTGCCATTGTAAGAGTTTAATACATGATGTTACCAACAATTCCGCAGAACTTTATAATTCCCACGTTGCGAAATTTGTTGGCGGTAAACGTGTAAATTTCGCTTTTCGGCGCGGTTATCAAGCTAGGTGTGAAGCTGCTGTAGTCGCGCATTATGAAGTGGGTATGCTCCACGAAATCGTGCAGCCAATAGTACGCCTGGAAAATATACAAAGTTATTTTGCGAAAAACAAAAGCGTAAGCAATGCTTCGCAATCAGAAAGCAAAACGTTATCGTACTAAGTACTCTGGATTCGCAGACGCTGATTATGGACCGGATGCAGCTGAACCAACGCCGGATATGCTGGAGGAAGACTTGAAGGAAGCAGCGCAGAAATTTGTACAGGAATTATCTTTGGGGCGCGGGCGTGAAGAAATTTTGAAGGAAACTGTTGGGCAACACCGATGCAATCGGTGGTATGAAGAGCGGCAGAAAAGATTGCCAGCGTCAAATTTTGGCCGCATTTGTAAATTGCGCAATACGTCTTGCGCAAATGTAATAAATAGTTATTTAAGCATCAAGGGAAGTAAGTAGCTTTTACCAGTCGAGAACGAGTTTGCCAGCCCGAGCGAGCGAGGGCTGGCAAAGTTCGAGACTGGTTATAGATTAGTAATTTACGTTATAAGTCCGGTAAAAGCAAGTTTACAGTAGCTAGTCCATACGTTTCGGGACGAGGCGACGTAGGAGCCGAGTCTGGAATGTTGAGACGAGCTACTGTAAAAGTTTACCGGACGTATGTCGTAATGCGTTTTATTTCATACTGCAATTATTAGATTTTTACTTAAAACTACAAAAAAAATTTTTCAATTGAAAATGATAAATAGTTTGATTATTGATTTATTTCATTTGAGTCCGGTAAAATATTTTACCGGACCTGTTTATTTCATTTGAGTCCGGTAAAATGTTTTACCGGACCTGTTTATTTCATTTGAGTCCGGTAAAATGTTTTACCGGACCTGATACCGTAAAGCCTCATTTTCCGGACTAAAATCATTAACTTAAACATGGGTTTTACGATGCAGTATGAAATAAAGTTACTTCCCGAGCATGCTTATAACATTTTTCTCCATGCCCAACAAAAATTTTAATAAAATATCCTATTCAATTTACCACCATCTTTAGGCCTATTACGTTGGGCCATTCTGTTCTGTTACATAACCCGCACCTGCCTTCCCCTGCCGCCACCTGACCAAAGAAGGGAGCCCTCGGGGCTCCGCCTCTCTCTAAGCTAGGCCCCGGGGCTCCGCCCCTCTCGAGGGGGTCCCTCGGAGCTCTTCCTCTCTCCAAGGGGGCCCTGGGGGCTCCGCCTTTCTCCAATGGGAACATCGGGGCTCCGCCCCTCTCCAAGGGGGCCATCGCGGCTCCGCCCCTCTCCAAGGGGGCCCTCGGGGCACCGCCCTCTCCAAGGGGGCCCTCGGGCATCCGCCTCTCCTCAAAGGGGCACTCGGGGCTCCGCCCCCCTCCAAGGAAGCCACGGGGCTCCGTCCCTCTCCAAGGGGGCCCTCGGGGCTCCATCCCTCTCCAAGGGGGCCATCGGGGCTCCGCCCCTCTCCAAGGGGGCCCTCGTGGCTCCGCTCCTCTCCAAGGGGGCCGTCGAGGCTCCGCCCCTTTCCAAGGGGGGCCTCGGGGCATCGCCCCTCTCCAAGGGGGCCCCCGGGGCTCCGCCCATCTCCAAGGGGGGCCTTGGGGCTCCGCCCCTCTCTTAACGAGTTTTTAAATTTCAAATAGGTTAGGATCAGTTAAGTTCAAACCCGTTCAGATCACTTATAGAACTAAAATTACTGTAATAACACGCAATTCACTTACTTTCCTTGGGGAGTAGGTACTTACTTCCCCAATGTCATGACAACCAGTAAACAAACAGTAAAATCAGCTTACCTGCAATGGATATGCCAAAGTAAGTGTAACTTACTAGATGGACATGGAGAAAAAGTTTATTATACCAACAGTTTACTGGGAGCGCTGCTACAAAATATGGGAAAGAAAATGAGCATCGGGCCATAGAAGATTTTGAAGGGGTCATGAATATGGAGGTTAATGCTTGCGGTTTATTCGTGGATGAAGTCCACCCATTTTTGGCAGCATCTCCAGACGGAGTGGTTGGTGAAAATGCGATTCTAGAAATCAAATGTCCGTACAGTGCAAGAATGTACACTCCGATGGAAGCCGTATTAAACAATAAAATCAAATTCTGTCGAGTAGAGGAAGGCGAATTAAAATTAAAACAAAATGACAGCTACATGTACCAAATCCAAGGGCAATTAAATATCGCGAAAAAAGACATTTGCTATTTTGTTATTTGGACTCCTAGTGATATTTCAGTGAAAGTGATAAAATCCGATCCTTTGTTTTGGGAGCAAAAAATGCTTCCGAAACTTGAACAATTTTATAACTCGGCATTGTTACCCGAAATTTTGGATTCAAGACAATCACGACAGCTACCTATTCGAGAGACATTTTTAAATTGATGTACGTGGAAGAAACTATATCTTCTGCAAATAAATATAAAATGTGTATAGGTATGTATACTGTAAAAAATTGTTACTTTTTTCCCCTTTTTTTTAAATTAATTTATCTAGATCAGTATACAAAATACTATTCAGGCTGATTTATTTATGAATATTTAGCATTAGTTAATCACTAGTTATATTTGTTTGTAAGATTGTTTATTTATGCACTGACAACAGTTATGTTATTGCTATATGTATTATTTTAGTAAAGTATTTGCGCTGATGTATTTATTGTTTTAAATTCTTTCTCGTTAGCACTATCAACACTATTAGCTAAGATGTCGTAAAGATCTTGAGGAAATTTCCTTTTGATTCCATTATGTATGGAGTTGATTCCAATATCATAATAAAATTGATTACTTTGAGAATCGTACTTGCTGTATTATTAGTTTGATTTGGATAAACAAATGCGTTACCAAGCTAAGTAACTTTCTACCTGCAGTTTACAAAAAGGTATAATCCTCTTATTTTCTTATCAGTAATACGCTTGTTGTTTAACAACGGGTGGTTGCCGGGACATAGCCCTGGTTAAGGTGTTGTCTATATTTGTACGGAATTTTAACAAAATTAATAGAACATTTTTTAATCGCTAACTGAATTAATTCGTCACTGCAGGGAACGCAAAAATAGATGGATGCATGTAGGTCAATAAAATACTTTTATTTAACGGGGCAAAAGGACAAAAAACTTGATGAATTCCGTTGGCAGTATCAATTAAAATTCATGTGTTATGTGTAACGCGATATCATCCACATTTATGAAAAAAAAACGCTTTTCGCGATTTAACCCGTTGGAGAGAAGGTTGCTCTAAATGGTCCTTAAATTAGTTTTTTAATCATACTGCTGTGAAGCGAGATATCCCAGTTAGCGTTTCACTATTCCACGGTGCAAGACGGCTTAACTAAATACAACCCTTAAAGATTTTTTAAACTATTTGAGAGCGGTAAATCGAAATGTTACATCAGCTGTAATATCGCAGCTTCAGGATATATTTGGAGTGAGTAGGCGATTACATAAATGAAATTTACTTTTTAGGTATCTAGAGCTACCTTATACGATATAGTACTTAAACAGGACACGACACACTAGTAACTACAGGGGTAGGTAAAAGTAAAAGTCTGAATTTTGGAATTAAAAAAACCTTACAGCGACAAATTTGGACCTTCAATCAAAATAAACAACATTTTACACTGGATACATTATTGACTTTTGCCGGTAATGAACTGGACTGGACTGGAGAAAGTAAAACGACGCTTTTTAGAATTTTTAAATCTATGAGGTATAAATATAAGAAAATTGACGGTCCCAAATTTTATGTAAAAGGGTGGATGTAATTACAGCTAAAATAAATTTTTGAAGAAAATATATGCAGTTGAAAGAATTTGACCAAAATTATTTGTTTGCTTTTCTTGATGAAACATGCATTATCCAAAATGGGCCAATAGCACGGCTATGGGTACGTGATTTAAAAATTTAGATAGTAAAAGTAATTTAGGCAAGGTCAAAAGTGAGGATAAAATATTTACGATTTTAAATTCATAGTTTTCTTGGGAGATGTGTTACTCAATTTACATAAACAAAGCAGATTTAAATGCCATTACTTACTTCCGCCCAATCCACCCATACTTTTACATATTGATAAAACCTGAATATCATGTGGTAATGTTCCCAGGATGGAATCTGTACTACCAGGGAGGAATTACCCCCCGGTCACCCCCCCCTTCCCCTGGATTGAACACTGGGTGTGACGATTTACTAGATTCTGATTATGACGAACGGGACTATCACAAAACCATAACAGGGGATATATTTAAAAATTGAATCGTAAATGTGTATAATTATGGACATCCTTACGATTCTGTTCAGTTACAAAAGCTTCGTACATTTAACAGTAATCAATTTATATGCAGAATTGGCTGATTAATAAAATTAACATTTCGACCTTATTCTTTAAAAATGAACTGTGGAACGTGATTAAAACGTTTAAGACTAGCGGTATGACAAAACGATATGTTGTTGATGAATTTTTGAGAGAAACTGGCTGAGGTTCGTAGATTACCTCCTTACAATTGTCAGTATAATCCAATTGAAATGGAATGGGGTTTTGTAAAAACTGTTATAACAAACATATAAAGTCACGTCCTTCATCTAAAGATATTGTAGCGGATTTGACTTGATGCACTCCCAAAATGTGAATCAGACAATGGCTAAACTACTGTAGACATACTGACGAACTTATACGTGACGACTGCAAAAAGTACATGAGAACACTTTAATAGAATAGTTTCTCCTGTCATCAATTCTTGGGGTGAAGCTGACAGTGAGAAATCTTCTGAAGAAATGATGGAAGAATACTAGTAAAATAGAAGCAAGACAGAGACCTGAGATCATTTGAGATTTAATGAAAATGTGACCAAGAAAATAAACACATTTTTTTTCAAAACCAAACCTAAAGCACCTAATGGTTACTATAAGAATTTGTATCAGATTTGTATTTTGAATAATTTACAATGAGTCATTAGAATTTCCAAGAAATTGTTGTACAAATATAAGTCAAGTTACTTATAGTTAAGTTTGTATTAAGTTCGAATAAATGATCTACTACTATTAATTACTAGTTTTCATAAACAAAATCATTGAGTATGTAAGTCAATTTCTGACTACAATTTCTAATACATAGATAATCTATTTCCTTTTTATCGCTTTACGCACGGCAAGAATGTATACTGAACAAAAATCGAGATCAAACTACTTGTCCTATTATTTCTTCACCTTAAACATTCAAAATTGATTTAGCATCATTGTTTTCTTCCGTCATAAAAATGTATAACCTAAATTACTTCAAATGTAAAATATTTTCAAAATTTCATTTATAAAAGTAGGCTTTTTTAAACTAATTTCGGTGTGTGAAGTGCCACTTTTTTCACTCAGCTTTTAATTTAGGAATGAGCGATTTTAAATAGACGAGTTCTTAGTTACCAGAACTGACCAACGCACTTGACTAAAATGAAGGCTTGGATTTTAATATTTAATGAAATTTTAAAAATCTTATAGACAGCTCGTGTGCACTTCTAACACTTGTGGTCTAAATAACCATTGTATACTTGGTAAATCATATTATAAATTCTTAGTCAATTTTGGTCCAAGTAAGATGAAACAGACTTTAGATCCAATGTTTTACCCTATAAAGTACAACCTGCGAATTCATTCATTCATAATCTATAGCCTCTTTTACCTTTCACAAATAGTTAAGGCTGCATGCTTTCTATGAATACGATACCTAATAAATAACTTATATACGACTTATTAATTAAAAGCACTGTGCTCAAATGGATTTTTGGAATTTTCTACACATTTTTTTTAAATTTTCAATACTAACAGTTCTTGAGTTTGAAGTATAGTCGACTATTTTAGTAGTTTTCTGCGCAGTAGTGGCATCCAAATGGGCGTTATTTTAGCGCTAGCCTGGCTAATTGGTTCCTGTACCAGTGCTATGTATGTAGCTTCTTTCATTTTCTTAAGTATATAGCATTCCACACGCGCATATGGTACGATGTTGATAAAAAAAATAACTCTGATTTTCGTCTTGAGACTCAGTAGGCATCATCATGCCTCTCAGAGTTGCGGTGGACTCGAAGGCAGTTCTTATGTTGAATCTTCTTAGTTTGTCGGAAACTCCTTGGATATACGGTATTACGGCAGTTGTTGTCGGCTCCGTTTTCTAATCCTCTGCTGGTGTTGTATTTCTGTCTGTCTCTTGTAATATTTGATTTAGAGTTCAATTTAGGTAGCCATTAGCTTGCAGTATTTCTGTGATTATCTCAATTTCCCGGGTAAGGTGTTCTTCCTACGAGCATATTGTCCTGAATCGGCTATATGGACATCTCGCGACGCCACGTCTTAGGCTACTGTGGTGGTTAGAATCATACTGTAGGTATCTCCCCGTACCGGTGGATTTTCGGTATACCTTTGTTTGTACCGTGTCACTATTTTTCTGGATTAGTACGTCTAGATATGAGAGTTTGTCATTCATTATATTTTCATCGTTCACTTAATTGGTCGGGCTTGATTATTGAGATGTTCCAGGAATCCGTCCAGCGTCTCTCTTCCATGGGGCCATATTACGAACGTATCATCTACGTATCGCAGCTTGGCTTGTTCTCATATAGAGATATAGCTCGTTGTTCTAAGTCTTCCATATAGATGCTACTGACTTCTGGAGATAGTGGAGATCACATAGCCACTCCGAACTCTTGTTGGTAGAACTGCTCGTCTGCTTGTTAGTATGTGGTCTTAATGCAGATCTTTAACAGCTCCATTATCGTATCTACCTGTGGATCTGTGCGTTCGGCAGCGTTCGGCAAGTGTGTCATCCAATTCCAACCTGTTTCAGATGATTGCTAGTGCGTCATCTGTAGGCACATTTGTGAAGAGGCTTACTATGTCAAAGCTCAACATGATGTCATTCAGAGCTATGTGAGTTTTTCTGTTCGTGTCTACAAAGTGTTCAGTATTTTTCACGGTGAATGTTGTTTTGGCGGCTAATGGAAATATTATCATTAACACGTATTTCAATAGAAGATGGAATGGTGAATTTATGGTACTAACTATTGGGCTTAAAAGTATTCCCTCCCTGTGTATCTTGGGTAGACCGTATAGATGAGACGTTTTGCTGTAATACGGAGTGAGTTTAATTTTATGAAAGTCAGAGAACTCATCTTTGTCTTTTATACAGCGTCTGGTATATTTTTCGTTCGATCTTCACTGTTGGGTCAGTAAGAAGTTTCTTGTATTTCTCCGCTTCGATCCCTTTGTCTGCAGGTAATACCTCGACGGTAGCTTTGTTTTTGAGAACTTTAGCCGCTCTAATCTCCGCACTAGTAAGATCAGATTTAATTTTATTTGATGAATCAGAATATCTACTGGATATATTTATGACGATTTTTGCTAGTTTCTGGTCCTTGATGAGTTATTCCAGCATTCGTAGGTGAACATGTCTTGGTTGTTTCTCAACCTTACTGTAACTTGACTCTATATGCGCATCTATCCTAACTAAGTCTTCATCATTGACCATGTTTTTTATAGTGATGTGAAGGTCTTCGATTTGTATTTTGCGTTCGTAATATGGCTCATGGAAGAAAAACGCTGGATGGCTTCATAAAACATCATAATAATAACCCCGATCAATTAAGTTCACGATGGAAATAGAATCGAAAGACAAACTTCAATTTCTAGACTTACTAGTCCAGAAGAATACTAACACGGTAGAAAAAAGATATATCAAAGATTCACCGTTACAGGAAGATACCTATCTACACTACAATTTTAAACAATAAAGAAGCCAACCTGCGATCGATCACTAATAATAATCAATGGTAGTGTAATCGCCGATCAACCCCCTTCTCATTTATATACCACGGTAGCTCTGCAATGTTTGTACTCACCGTAATGACCTAGCTAGCTTAAGATCATCAGCTGTACTACTGCAAGCTCTTTATAAAAAACACAGGGCGCCAGAAATCACAGATTTCAAAAAAAAAGATAAATAAAATCGTAGCAAACAAGTAAGTTTATTAAATCAACAATTAATAATTGCTTGCAACATCGGTATTCAGTCTTTAAATTGTTTGTCACAGTATTAAATTATTTGAATACAATATATTACATATGCTGCAAATGCACCACGCACAGCAAACATATGTGAACCTCTTTTGGGGTCTTGGATTGAATGTGATTACAACTCCATGAAGGGATAAGCTTACAACTGTCATATGTATTAACCGTTATCTCGGTCTTGATAGCAAAATGGCGTGAGGGCACTTTTTACAAAATTCTTAATACGTATTCATTAAGCAAAACTTGAAATTTGTGAATTGTAAATTTAGGAACAATTAATACAAAGGGCAGTTTAAATTTGTAAAATGTAAATCTGACCTTTAAAGCAGAGATTTATGAACAATTATACATTATGTTCTAAATTTGTAAAACACCGATTTATGAATAATTAATACCTTACGTTTTAAATTTGTAAATTGTAAATCGGAAGCGTCCTTACAATCGATTCAGCCAACAATTTATAGGCGGACGTGGTTATCAACAAAAGTTGAAACACTAACCTGGGTGGTGATAAAAAACGTTGTTCAGGATTAGCTTAGTGTAAGCCGACAGCAATCTCGAACTCGTGGCCGAATTTGATAATAGAATTGATGCTCCTTGTTACAATCTGGCAAGTTCAGGATAACATTCCAGCAGGAGTTGCGGGCCCAAGCTATTAATTATGGTGTCAATTATGACATCAGACGTGGCGTCGATCAGGAAACCCAAATAAGAAGTCGCCCAAAAAAACGGCATCAAAGAATGGCGTTTAAAAGTGGACGTTGAAAAATTACGTCAAAGAGCTGATAAAAAGAACGGGAAATTACTAAAATGAATATCAACAAGTAGCGTAGACATACCTGATTTCAGTCATCAGCCCACAAAACAAAATTAATATTGAGGTGCAATAGCACACAAAATGCCTTCTTGGAACAAGTTGCTCCAACCAAAGCGAAAGGTAAAATGACCGCTGCGGGCTGGCGCAACTGATAACGGAATTATTTTGGGAAAACCAAAGTCAGAGAGCTCGCGCAAAAGCAAGATTTTGATATCATTTGAAATACAGCGAATAATAATTCAAGTGGGAATATACAGGCTGGCCCGGAAATAAATTGGTAACTGGCGAAACAATTAAGCGGAGCCAAAAAATTATTTCAAATTCCACCACAATAGCGCAAAAACGTGGCGTCGCGAGATGCCTATCAGCCTAACCAGAACCATATTCTTAGAGGAAGAAAGCCTTAAACGGGAAATTGAGATAACCACAGAGACTCCGCAGGCTAATGGCTACCCACATTGAATTAGGAAGACGGAAAAAAGTAATTAAAAACTCTTTGTGCCAATTTTACAGATATGGGAATTCAAAGGTTGATTATTAATTTCATTGACATTCAGTATTAGGATAAACAACATTACACACTTAAAGCTAGCAATACGAACAAAAACTAAGAAAAGTTAAAATTGAAAATTAAAAAAGATGTGTAGAAAACATAAAAAAAAATTGCAAAAGTGCTTTTGATACGTTCTATATAAGTTACACCGGGTGTCCATTCTCAAAGTTGAACATAGGCAATTAACAGTAGTGCATTCACTCAACCTTCATTGAAATAATTCATTTTTCTGTAGATAATTTTAACAGACGTTGACAGGAAAATACCTGATTTAAGCCAAATAATTACCAATTTTTTTGACAAATGCTATCGAACTTAGAAAAGCAAGGAATTTAAAAATTCCCGTTTTAAATTAGTATTTTAAAATAAAAATCGCATCTTGAATATTATTATTGGTATCATTTGATGCGCAATTATTTCATCTTTCCATTGATACCATTACCTTCCCTGTAAGTTGAATTGGCGAGCATGAATCGGCAAAAAAACGTTCAATACAATGTTAATCGCCTATGTTCGACTTTGAGAACAGACACCCGGTATATTAAGTATTGTATCCATGGAAAGAATATAATATTCATAGCTATTAACATATGTAGGAATGTTATGAGTATCATAACTGCCGCAGATGTTGTATTGAGCTCGCAGAGCGAGGATTTTAAAACATTCTAAGGCTGTTATGATTCATAACATCCGTGGCTTGTTCAATAGTTTATCAGTTGCTATGTACGGTAATGGTTGCCATGTACGGTAATGGACTATTACTGTACAGATCAGTTATGACTTAGTTACCAGCCTACTTTTGTATATGTAAACAAGGGATTAATATCCTGCAACCGATAAACAATCTTACTAGTACAGCTAGTTCTGAGGTTAATAAAATCTGGCTATATCTTCAAATATATAACAAAAAAGCTTTTTCATCATCTTCCTATTCTGATAGAGTTAATCAGCAATTTTTGCAACCCCTAGATTTATAACTAAAACATATGGTCGCGCTGGTGGCTCAGTGGTAAGAGTGGCGACTCGAGGGTATACACGAATGTATATAGAATTTCTTCTTAAAATAATGGAGCCCGCCACGCTTCTAATATATGTACAGACATAAATTCCCAATTTGCTGCATATAACTTATACAGCTTTTATCACATCGATTGCTATTTACGAGAAAGCTGCCAAACGCAGGAATTATGGATACTGTGTAGAGAAAGAATTAGATTATTAGAACCATCAAGCTTTACTTTCTTGACAATAAATATAAATTATATATTTCTTAATTCAGTTAACAGTGCTGTTATACGTATTCACATCTAATCCTAATTTCTAGGCTATATGTAACAACAATCATTCGGATCATTATGCTCATCGTATAATAACACCTATTCAGATCACCTCTTAATGCTTATATTATTCACCCCACTCAGAATATTATCAGCCTTGTCCCAGCTTTAGAAGGGCAACAAATAAAACCTGCACGGGTCCGCAATGAAACCTACAAAATATTTCCTCGACAGTATACTGCCATGTGTTATTTTCTCTTTACTGGTCGGGGTATCTCCCATGTTTATACAAGGCGACGGAAGACACCGAAGGCCCTTCACAAGCAAGTATTTGCACTGCGTGAACGTTGGATTCATGGCCCTCTTCGGCATTTTAATTCTGAGAACGATCAGCGAGTCCAAAAGCAGCGTCATGTCCAACAACTACTACCAATCGAACAGGATCTCGAATATCGGAATAGCTTTTGTGTTTGCCGGGGGCATCGTTTACGTTTACGTGATTTACATCTGCGGCTTCTGCAAAATCGAGTCCATTAAAGACACCTTGATAAAATTCGCAAGAATGGACGAGAAACTAAAAAAGCTTGGCCAAGACATGATGTACTTCAAGTCGCTCGTCTATCAACTTTCCACCCAATTTGCTGCCTTACTCTTGATTTGCGTGATAACTGCCATGCAACAAGAAAACATTCACAAGGAGCACTTCAAGGAGCTGTCCACAGTTACATGGATAGTGTTTATATTTCCTGCCGTTATTGTCAACGTTTTCGAAAATCAGTTTTCTTACACTGTCTTGCTTATTAATCAGCGATTCAAAATGATCAATCAGCAGTTACGCAGCCTCTCTGATGCAAATGATGATAGGTGTAGTAACGATAAGATTTTCATATTTCAACGTAAGTATTTTTACTGTTGTTCAGCTTTTTTTTTCGTCCATGCGCACCTACTGCCAGTCATATGTTCTTATTAATTTTTTTATTGCTGCACTAAATCGACAATTAGCAAAAAAAACTTAAAACTGATATGGTTTTTAAAACAAACGAATTGAACCATTAGAGTTAATTTTGGTTTCAGCACCGAGCAAACAGATTACGAAGGATTTACTTTTAGAGTTATTACTTTTTCAGTGGCTTCCAGGTGTACAAGCAAAATATTACGTTAATGAAATATCCATGTATGAGATAAATATAAAATAGTCTTATATTGCTTGAGCATTTGAATTGAACGAAGCTAAACTACTGCATGAAATTACAATTCTCATATTTACCTTTACTAAGAATGTTAGGTTAATTTATATTCTTAACCCCGCCTGTGGAAAATAGTTATTTCTCGCTCATTTTGGGCTAAGCCAACCATGCTTATATAGTTTCAATAATGATTTCGAGTCATGACGCAATCATAACTAGCGGTGCCGTCAAACCGGCCTGAGTTGCCATCGGAAGACCACCCCGAAAATATGTGGGTGGCTTCTGCTGCCATGATAACGTCCACATATCTTCGTGGAGAATGACCTTCCATGCCATCCATATCCTACGCGAGGGGAAATGCATCTTATCTTTTTCGAATTTCGCCTTTCAATCGGCACGAAGTTGCTGCTGTCAGCACATCGCCCCCGATGGGGACACAAGAGAACTAATAATCCGTGGCTGGTGGAAAATTAATCCGATTGAATCCCAAGCTTTTGAGTGGGCAGGTTCTGTGTGGTTATGGCGCGATGGGACGCGAGTAGCTTAAAAAATCGGAAGCCCCGCCCCTTTCCCACTTGTCGTAAATTTATTTTTCAATAGCGGCTAAAATACCAGATAAATCGTAGTGGCCCTCCTAATACATTACGAATAACGAAGTGTGAATCTCGTAGCAAGTATTAAGTTCCGCTTCGAATCACACTTTGTGGATATAACAGGCTATTTATCTCTCCGTGACCGCTTTTCAAGGCAACTTGGTGTCAACCACTTCCATGCACTAACTCTGTCTTTATCAAAGGCCAGTCTTACCCCCTCTATCATCGAGATGTGTGAACAACGGCGCACGCACTGAGGGCAGGTCTTCTGGTTAAACTAAGGTATTCTGCATTCATCCCAGATAGAATTATCTGTAATTGCCTGATTTTATGTGTCTCGCAGAGTACAACCCCTATACGAGTGTTTCACCCATTTCGAACAAAATACAGCCTTTTCATAGGCACTTGATGCGCGATTTTATTACAAAATTAGTTAGCCTCTTCAAGGCATTGCTTTATCTGTCATTCTGATAATTCTTATCTGACGTCTTCCAGGATTCAGGGCTAATTTTATTAATTTTAATATACCGATGGGGCCGCAATTATACAGTGCTTTCGTAAAGTAGCAGATACATTCGTTAAAAATTCAAGAAATAACTTTTGGAAAAAACGCTCGGACCCGTCGATTTTTATTTTTATTTTGGGCATTTTTTGAAATAAAATGCATACATACAGGGTGTGCCTCGTTTGAGGTATGGCGTTATCAATGTTTTTTTTTAATGGAAACCGCCTTTTTTTATTAGGAAATCTGAAAGAATGCATCTTTTTTATTACGCTAAGGTAATTTTTGTGTATAGGTCACATTACCAAAAATTAAGAAAAAAAATTAAGTTTATAAAATACTAAATTTGAATACTAAATTTGATTTTAAGAAGTATGATTTTACGCTTTTATCAATGACAGCAATCAATAAAAAACATATCGGTCGTTTTAGTTACTGTTAGGCAGACAACGGTGCACAATTTGTACATTTAATTTAGTTGTTTTTGAAATTACTATTGCAACTAAATTTAGTATTTTGCAATTTTAATTTTTTTTCTTAATTTTTGATCATCTGATCTATATTCAAAAATCAGCTTAACGTAAGTAAAAAGATGCGTTCTCTCAAATTTCGTAACAAAAAACGAATTTTTAACGAATTTATCCACTACTTTACGAAAGCACTGTATATAACAGCAATGAAATAACATGAACAAGAAAATAATACGTATTGCTTGAGTAAGAAAGAGATAAACATGGTAGTAAATATTCGAGAAGGCATGACGCTTATTTTAATTCTGACATAAGTCAACTAAACATGCCTACTAAAATAATTTTATCGTATGGTCATCTCTTTCTTACTCAAACATTCTATTTTTTTGTGCATGTTATCTTATTGCTGTTATATATAACTATGGCCCCTTCCGTATAAAGGTCACTTGGTTTGTGCTTCATTCAATAGATAACTTGTAAAGTTACCCTCTGCTTTTCTATGTACTTATTTGGTAGCATTTGCCGTAACAGGGGCCGATAGCAGACGCATTGAGAATCAACAACGGTAGGTACTGTAAGAGTAGAGCCTTTGGGGCGTTATATCTTACATAAATATGTTCTTATATACTGGTTGAAATAAAACGCGTGTTTGCTTTATGAACCAATATAATGAACTCTCTAAACTTTGTTTTAGGATCGTTGCCTACACAATATGTCTCTGGCAACTATGATCCGTAACAGTACCCGTTGGCGAAGGACAAGGTTGTCACATTATTCCTAAGAAGTAACGTGGCCTTTTTCTGCCCCTTTCTCTAGTTCTGACGGAGTTAATTCTGATTAAGTTAAGAACTTGTAGCGCTTTAGGCAAATCACACCTTGTATTTAATTAGCTACCCCCTAGCGTACCGTCCCGCCCTCTTTGTCTCGACTATATATAACCGTGCAGTTCCTTGTTACATAGCACTGGGGTTGCGTAGCTTTTATAGCAATCAAAACAATCAATTTGGCAACCTTAGAAGAAAATTCAGCTTTCCATTTCGAGCAAGCGACGCCCTAGCTTCCATTGGATGTCGCGGGAAGTATTATAAAAAATAGTTAATATAGTGACATAACAGCGTGCATAGGAATTTCAAATGTCCATCCCTTGGCACTTTTAAATCTAAAATGCCACATTGCCTTATCGGTAGTAATAAATCTGCGACTCGATTTAAAACCGATTTCCTCCATCTAGACTTCGCAATAATTAGTTCCCGTCTCCCTTGTAAACTGTCCTTAGTCGAAATCGTCGGATATCTGGTACGATGTAGTTATTTACTTTACAACTCGGGTAAATGAATGTTTACAGTACGTATTCATTGTTCGGTATTTCGAAACGAGTTCTGTGAAGAATTATTTACGAGATGTATAACATACAACGTTTTAACTCTTATATTTTTATTTTTAAATAAAGAGCAAACAATAATCAAGGATAATATTTTTCTTCCTCTTATGTTAGGCTGGTAGTCTCCTAGTTCCACGAAGTTGTGGTTCTGGAAGCCCTCTTTGTTCGAAGCCGGGTGGGTGGCTAACGTTGCCCGTCGAAATAGAGGAAGAGTTCCCTTGTTAGAGGTTAACGACTACCAAAGGTATCAGCGTGGTAGCCAAAGATAATCTGGTTGCCGTTTCAGTCCAGTAAATAGAACATTTCAGTAATGAGTCCGGTAAGTTGTTATAGCAGCCCTTTACTGGATTCAGTAGTGTACTGTTTCATTTACCGGACTCATTTGACCCTGATAAACAAACTTTTTAAAAATATCTCAGCGGCTATACTATATGGAAGTACCTATGTTTGTAGTAGGAGACTATTATTTAACAAAACTTCAAGGCATGTTCTAATGACAAACGTGATGTCGGTGGACTTTGCACTATTCGCCTTAATTCTCCACATTTTCTTTCATCTCTCTAACGTTTGAAGGTGTTCTTTTAGGTACATCGAGGCAATGTTTGTTCTGTAGGCATTTTTAAATATTCTATCCACCTGCTCGATAGCTAAAATTTTGATTAATTTTGGCCAACAAGAGTTTCTCGAAAACTTTGAACAGAATGAGAAATATGCTGATCGGACAGTTGGATTAATCCCAAGTTTGTGAATAAGAATTATTTGGGTCACCTTCTATTGTGAAGGAAGGCAGAAGTGGCATTATATATGATGGTGATCATCTTCAACCCTTCTGGTTGCAATTGGTCGGTGACCAGGAGCTTTCTTTGGGTTAAGATTAGCAGCAATAACTGACTTGTTTCTGCACTTTTGAAAGAGGGGGGGTCATTTGGTAAGGAGCAATAACTTTTTGAGTGAGTTACTTTTATTCGGGGAGGATTTCTACTGGAAAGGGTTTAAAAATGACAATGTTTGAAATGAGGCTTTTCATAGCCCCTTCGTTGTATTGTTAAATTGAAATGAGTAGTATCGTAGGCCTTAGTACTAAAAAAAATGATTTTCCCTTACTGACTACGTATTTAAAAATTAACTGAAGCAATATGCACAAAAGAAACCATTTTCTCACGCAAATAAACATGCCTGTATTGACCTTTTAAATGCACACATAGCAATAAAAAATTAAGAACAATCCTTAGAAGAAATGGACATTTCTAAAGATACCGGTTTAAAATACCAATGAACCAATAACGCGCAATAGCTTGTTGCTACCCGCATTGACCAATCAAACACTAATAATATAACTCTATCTGAAATACACTTACATTTAAATAACTGTCTTTCATAGGCAAATATTTGATGCATATAAATCCAGCTTCGCGAAATATTTCGCCGCATCTTTACACACTAGCTTAGGTGCGACTCTAGATCGCCTCACGAGTTTATGACGCAATATGGTGCAGTCCGTTATTTTTGCACCTTCCAAAAGATAAATACCACCAAGTTTTAATAATTGCGTGTAGATACGCAAATCCGCTACTTTACACCTGAGGTAGGCTTCTCCACGTTGCTCGAAGGAGTTGACCCCGCTCTGAAAGTCGTGCGCTTTACTGGCTTGCGGCATCTTGTCGGCAAAGCATCCCGTCCACATCAGTTGTGCGAGGTTATTTTGTGGCTGCTGTTGCGTAGTGAGTGCATAGGTTTATTGAAGATTATTGCTTGGGCATTATTTCTAGCTATTAGGGCAAACCGAACATAATCTTTATAGGGGCATTCTTAAACTTGGTAGGTTGAATATTTATCTGCTTCTCCCTTTCACATTTTCTTTGAGCTGTTTGTTGAGTTACAGCCCCTTTAATTGACAAAGTGGTTTTCGTTGCAGTTAATACACTTAACATCTTCGTTTCGTTCTTTGTGAAGACATTGATCAGTAACATAATCTCCAGCAAACTTAACACTTCATGAGCTATGGTGACAGTACTGCTTGGCATGCCCAAATTGTTGGCACTTGATGCACTGTGACAATTCACACTTGGTGTACAGAGATTCCACTTAAGTTCAGTAAAGTTGTAACATATAGATGTCTTTGTTATTGAACTTGGCACTTAGTGTTTCAACATTGAATATACGCAGCAATTTTTTATGCCTCTTTGCCGGATACAAGTCTGTTGTTGAATGAATTCCACTTGGAATTCGTTCCATCCGGGGCTTCATTTTGAATATTCACCCGATCGTTGTTTATTGTGTAATTTTTTCCTTCACATATTTAGGGGTTAGACAAATTTGGCTTCTTCGACGAATATTGATGGTGGTTTTATATTCTTCTTTCCGTTGTATTATCGATGCTTTCGTCGTATACGCTGTTATAGCTACTAGATGTTGTTAAGAGCTTATTTAGCCAGTAGTCGTTTAGGATAGTATTTTCGTTGCAAAAATTGTGAAGAAAATAAAGCACTTTCTTCTTGGAGGGATAGTATTCGTATTTTCATTATACACATTACATGATAAGAGGAATATAAGATATGTCTGTCGTCATACCTATTCGTATCATAGTATCACAAGCAGAATTTAAAGAGTACTAAATATTGCGTACAATTTAGATTTGCTGTTGTGGACGAATTAATAGTAATTTATTATACAAGACGATAAAATTAAATTTTATCCACGAGTGAATCGTTTAACGTCGAGACGAAGTCGAGACATTAATGATTCAAGAGTGGATAGAAATAACTACTGTCGTGTATAATACAATATTTTTTTCTATAGCAAGAACTTTAACAATTTCAAAAGAAAATAAAGACAGTCCATGACATTTCAAAATGTCAGTAGCTAAACTGGGTTGCTACGATAATGCGCAGTTGTCATATTTAATTTAAACAAAAGTTAGAAAATTAAATTACTTTATCTATCCTTGATGTTAAAGTGCTACTTTATCTACCCTTGCTGTTAAAGTAAAACTTGACCTTTTGTTTTGAGTTGATAAAACCACACTTTAACATGTGCTATAGAAAAATAATATGTTCTTACTGTACGTAACATCAATCAATGCTTGGTTTCCCTTCCATTAATTTCTGCAACATTTAATCATGCACTCTATTTTTCTGGTTAATATATTTTATTGTGTTGTGCTTAATACGTCTGCGTTTTTCTATTTTAGAGGGTTTTGGAAACAAACTTACTGTATTGAAAAAGATTGAAATATTAATGAAAATGTACGATGACCTCTGTGACATGTCGGAGATAGTTAACCAAAACTACACAATGCCAATAATTGTGAACTTAATGTTCCAATATGGCATTTTACTCTTTTCACTTTTTTACAGTTATTGGATGGTGAGTAAGAAATTAATATAAGTAAATTTAGGTTTTAATTAGTTTTAAAACTAAGAAGTTATCAAACTTCTGTATAACCAGTTTTAAGAAATTGTCCATTATAAAACTGCAGCAACAAGTTTTTCAGGTTTTGACAAAAGAGTAAATATATTTCTAAAATCTAAAGTTACATCTTTACATTTACTATACTTTCTTTCTTGTCTTATACCTCGTCAGGTCAGTGGGTCTGCATTTATCAAAACATTGAATTTTATGTGCTCTTTTTAACTGGAATACATTACTAATTTAACCCTTCTTTGGTATATGAATTTCTTCATTACATTATACTACCAAAATTCAACTTTTAGTTTAACATAAAGCCATTTTCCGCTATATGCTGGATTATGTGGTCAGTTCTGAAGGTCAGCGAAGTGCTTCATGTAACAATATCGTGCCACTTTGCTTCAAAACAGGTAATTTAATTTGTCTTTAGTCACGTTTTTATAATGAGTCTCTATTTCTTTAAGGCAAAACAAACAGGTACTGAGGTTCATAAACTACTTCTTCAACCATGGCACACTGAAATTACAAATAAAGTAAGTATCTAAAAACTGTACATTCTAAAGAGAGATCGGATAAATATTATTCACTTCACACGCATTGTAACGGCCCTTTTCTTGTCGGCGTTAGAAATTTAATTTATCATTGTAATGCATATATAAGCCTGCTACCTTTTTCGGATAGCCACAGCTCGATGCATTTTGGAGGAATTCGATTGTTTGCATCCCAGGTGATAAGTGCAGCGACCGCTGAGTTCGTTTTGACGGGCATTCTTCCTCCTGGCCTCTCGAAGGCACGAGGTGTGTATTAGGTTCGGTCGGTATCCTTATAGGACCTAAAGCCGATGTTGATTCTATGAACATCCAGGTGGAGGCAATTTAGCTTTCTTCAAAAAGCAATGGAAACTTTGTCTACGCCCTTCGAGTTCAAGTTCATGTTTTTGCATGTTTTCTATAGGCCGTTATCTAGCCGTGTTTTGGATTTAGTGTTAATTAATTGTTATATTATGCCCGTTTTCCACGGACTGCTGCTCTACAAACCCAAATTATTTCCACATATTACTTGAAATCCGCCGCAGGCAAATATGCCGGTGCTCGTCTCCTCTGATGGTTGGAGGTAAATTTCCTTTGCCGTACATAAGCCAACACTCTTGATCCTGGACGGACTGCATTTCCGCGAGTTGCAGAGTTTCAGTATAACAGGCCCTTGGTAAGGTTCCTAAACCGCCGGCGCGGGAATGGCTTCAAGAGCGTTACGGTGGATTTCACCAGATGATTACATACCCAACGTAGTTTTTTGTGAATACTGACACATGCCCCGCTCTAGCTCTATATCAGCGGATCTTTCATAATTGTAATTGGCGTGTTTTGCTACTTTATAATTCGACATTTAAACACAAAGGTTTTTGAAAATTACCGGCCACGGTTTAAGATAATGGATTCGCTTTTATTTAAGCAGCGATAACTGCTTCCAATTAGGGTCTCTGTTGGTAACTTAACTTGCCTCGTGTGCGACGACCTAATTTTCTAAATTTAGCTTACATTCGGGTCATGTTCAATTTAGTTTATTTTGCTTGATTAATGCAATCTTGCTGGTCGTTTGCATTGCGACCCAGTTGTAATATATTTTTTAAGTTGACACTACACAACCCTTTTGTATTATTTGTCTCGCTTCGTAGTTTCAAACCTAGTTTTAGCTATGCGTTTAGTACGCCAAGCCTAATTTGTTGATATTGCCTTGTGATATATTTAACTATTATTACTTTCATTTAAGAGTGGCACAGCATTTTCCACGGTGCTAAAAGAATATACCGAATTTTTGTATGTCTGCCTGTTGCGTTGCGGTGCACTTTAATCAGTTGCCTTCATATTTGTTAAAATTACAGTTGTACATTTAAAGCATGTACCGAGATACATCAAACAATATTCGCTAAACATTTTTTACTAATTAGCTAATGATCTTCTCAAAGCAACTGATGCATCGAAAAGTGAGCTTCACTGTGTGGGGAATACTAACTCTTGATGCAACCCTCTTGTTCACGGTAAGCACGGTTTAAGAATTGGCTTTTAGGTTATACAATCTAGTTTAATCCCCCCCCAGATGGTCGGTGCTGCTGCTACCTACATGGTTATTATGTTGCAATTCCAACAAGCGTCATTACCGATGACCTGTAAGGCAAACGCCGTTATTAATCCAGTTACCAATGTACCAGGAACAGATGTTGACAAAGATCTTGATGAAGATGATGATTAAGCACTAATTTTAAAATTTACAACAAACTTTTAGTCAAATTGTCACTTAGAATTTTACCACAGATGGAGATTCGAAACTTAATTTCAGCATAGTTTTTTGATAGTATGTAGTAATAATTAACTGTAGATTATGAATAATTATAAAATTCTGCATACCTCGTTTTCTTTGATTGTGCTAATATTAAACTATTTCAAAATGTGATGAATGACTTAGTGATTAAAATTTGAAAATTAACAAAATTGCTTTCTACATATCAATCATTACATTCTTTTTCATACACGCCAAACTATTTTAACCTTTCAATGTCAAATAATAAAGGTGATGTAATTTTTATTTTTAAGTTGCCCTCTTTATTACTGATACTTTACTATTATGTATGTTGTTCAATTATAAAATTAGAACATACCAACTCCCTTCCAGGTAAAAAATTGTGCATTTAAATTATGGCAATTAGGTTAATACAAATTACTCTCTGTTCAGTCATATCGGTCGGTAAAATTGTTTCTGTGAGCGACAATTGTGGTTTGGCCAGCAATATTAACCTCACTTATGTACCAAACATAAACAGCACCTTTAAGATCTTTTGTTGTAAATTCTCAGGTAAATATTTATTGTGTATTCTTAGAAATGACTTGTTCTTATTAATCTTGCTTTTCGGAGGAACTTGGATCTAATTTTATTACTTATGTTGTTACAGGCCGAAAACGTTATTACGATGGGATCGCCAGTATGTTACAAGGCGAAAACGTTATTACGACACTAACCATTAGCCAATTTGTTACACGACGAAAGCCGCTATAACTGCATTAATAATCAGCCCCTCAAGCGTGCAAAGCATAACTCATACTCCTGAGAGCCAAACCTGTTTCCTACAAAATGACTAAGACAAAATCGGGAATCTTGCCAAATACTCAGCCCTAGCCTTCGTTACAAGGTGTGCTGTAACAAAATGCGCCGACTATTGGATGCTCAGTGAAGAAAGGTCGTGGTTCTTTACTATCTGAAAGTTAGGGCTGTGCTCTGACACAAAAGGGGTTAAAGATGTTAAATAACGGAACGCCACCATTTTCTTGACTAAATCGGGAAACAACAATAACAACACAGGTGAGATTACCTTGAAAATGGAAGTACATAAAGTCACCTTGCTATTTTTTTCCGGGCAGAGCTCGGTTGGCGAAGACGTACAGTATCGACTTACCTTACAACAAAACTTGCTCATAAGCAACTGTTCATCTCCTTACAACTGAAACAGTACACATAAAACGCATGCAAGAATCACGAACACAAATGAAAAACAGAAGTACTTGACCATGAACTCTATTAGAATAAATAAATATATATATATATATAGGTGACAATAAACATGAAATTGACTAGTTAGAATTTAAAAGTACTCAGAAAGGTTAGTTAGGTTAGATAGCGCAATACGTTAACTTAATTACAAGTGGTAAGCTTGACTGTAAACAACAATAATGTGGATCACGGCAAACGAAACTGCCACCAGTTACGTTAAACAGCAAAAGAATGCATCGGTAAAGTATTAAATTTCGCAAACAGCAAAGCACAACGTTAATAACAAATGCGCTAATCGTTCAACACTCAACGAGGCGTTCACTTTTAATTATACACAATAAAACTAATTTACAAGAACTTTACCTGGAGAACATCAGCTGACTGCATAATTACGGGCGATACTGTATGTAGCGTCGCTTCCCAAACAAACTGCCGGAAAGAACGGACGACAGCGAAATCACAGGTGATGACGTGGTGCGGGCACAGCCTCGAAGATGCTGGCAACAACTAACGGTGGCATGATGCAATAGAGTCCCCCGGAGGGCGAAGTCGACGTAACGATAACACGGGGTAAACCCCTCGACGTGCGAGTTTCGATAATGCGACGTTAAAGATAATAAAGATAATACGCGACAGCAAAATAAATCTAACAGGAACCATCTATAACACAGAACACCAATGTATCGCATATGCAGATGACGTGGCCATACTAGCAAAATCAGAAGAGGAGCTGAAGAAAGTAGTAGGAAGATTGCAGCACGAAGCAAGTAAAATGGGGTTAAGAATAAATGAAACAAAATCAAAGTATATGGAAATGGGTAGAAAAAAAGATAGTGGAACAAATGTAAAGTACCTAACAGTAAAGGTGAGTGACAATATCAAGCTAAAGTTTGAGAAAGTGGACAGTTTCGTGTATCTCGGGGCGCTGATAACACAAAACAGTGACAGTGAAAAGGAAATAGAGGCGAGAATAGTGCGGGGTAACAAAATCGCAGGGAGTTTACTCGCGGTGCTACGTGCGAAGCAGTTATCCCAAAGGACAAAAGTGAGAATCTACAGCACAGTGATCAGACCGACAGTGACTTACAGTTCCGAAACTTGGGTAGTGAATAAAAAAGAGAAGGACAAGTTACTGAGATGGGAGAGGAAAATATTGCGGCGAATCTATGGTGGTCAGAAAGTGGGATAGACCTGGAGGAGGAGGACAAACGATGAGATTACGGAAAAATACAGGAACCCAAATATAGTGCAAATAATAAAAGCACAACGAATAAGGTGGCTAGGACATGTCCAAAGGTTAACAAGGATGAGAAAAGTAAAAACCATGCTGCGGGGAAGTCTGATAGGAACCAAAGCGAGAGGAAGACCGAGGATAAAATAGCTGGAAGCGGTAGAGGAAGATTTAAGGGAGATAGGCGTGCAAAACTGGACAGAAGAAGCGAAATGTAGAAAGAGATGGAGATCAATAACCAATAAAGCCCTAGGCCTCCATGGCCTGTAGTGCTTATATATATATATATATATATATATATATAAGGGACGCTACTTAAATTTCTGGAAACTCAACGGCTCTGTAACACGGGAATGTGACACTTCACCTCGTATACAGTCTTCTCTTGCAGAATTCCAAAAATTATAGACCTACGCCAACGCTTTCCCTGTGAAAATCTACCTTAATCGGAGACCTCTTGGACGCTGATACGCTCCCCAAGTAACGCCACGAGAATAATGGAGCTGGGAATTGCTTGCTGTTAGGATTTCTGCACGTGCTGCTTCCTGAATGTCCTCCTTATTCGTAACAGGCGCTATTCTTCCTGGACGAAGCTGCTTGCATATGGACTTGGTCCCTCGAAGTCACTCGCACTTGGACGATTTATTCTGCTGGTTTATTTGCTCCACCTGAACCTTTTAACAACTGGCAAATTGCACCCACAGATGCACAGGATACCTGTAAATAACTATACACACAATTGAAGTACCTAACTCTAAACTTTTTTATTTATGATTTTACATGATACTTCAGGAGCTCAATCTGGCCCCAACACACAATTTTCGAGCTTGTTTAGTTATTCTAAATAAATGACAGTCTGGTCACCTAGCAATTAGATATTCAAATGTTTATAAAGAAAATTTTAACCTTATGGACTACAGTTTTGATGTCATGTCTTTACATAACCACTACTATTGTCTTTTTCTTAAAATAATTGTTACAACACTTGTCCTGCTTTTAAATGACTTTTGTTTATAATGCACTGATACACATTGAGTTCATTTAACATCTCACTAATTGTCTTTCGATTGCTTGCGTTCCATTTTCATTGCTCTTTGCAATAATTATTTTGCTACCACGGTTTCGGTTACCTTTCACCTAATCTGCCTTTTACTGGCTTATACAGGTTTACTACATAACGCTCATATTCTTTCTGTTTTTAACAAATCATTTTATATTATTCTATTCACATTGCGTCTGACATTAATAAGCTCAATTCCGTCAGGTACTAATTAAATTGCATTAGCCCTTACGAACATTTATTATATCTGAAGCTCTGAATGTAACCCTTCTATAACCTGCCTTGTTTTATGCTAACTTCTATCCCTCAAATGATTAGTTATTGTTGCTCACATTAGGTGCACTTATTAATGTAAAGTATTGATTATTTTGCAATAGATAAAATATTTAATTCTGTGCTCATGTTGACCTATTCATTTAGTTAATTAGCCAGTCAGAATTTCTATGGCAGGGATGAGCAACCTTTTTTAGAACAGGCCAGTTACGAATTTAAAAAAGTTGTGCGGGCCGCATGTAAGAAACTTATGATAATACAAACACTGAACGATAAACTCAAATTATCTCTTTATTTACAAAATAAACCTAGTATACAAAATTACAGAAATAAAACACGCATTAATAGAAATAGGTACTATTAAAAAACGGCAAAAGGTATATGTGGAAAAATATTATTTAATGAGAAATAAGAGTACAATGAGGCTGTGGGACACTGTAGGAATTTTTAAAATCAAAATGTAAAATCTTTATAGGGTCGCAGGAGAAAGTGTGGCGGGCCGCGGGTTGCTCATCCCTGTTCTATGGACAATGAACCACCACAACATATAGATTTCTCCACGTTTGTACTCCAAATCCCAGAGCTACACCTTCTTTTATTTCCGTAATCCAGCTCCCTATCCAAGTTACACCTGAACACACCCTTTCTCTTCTTCTATGCAGTGAATCTTGAAATTGTTGTTATATCGGAAGTGTCAAATTAAACATTCGTCAGTTTTTCTAACTTCATCGGTGTTATTATAGACAATTTACCAAATTAATTTTTTTATTTTTTTAAATTTTATTTTGGGTAAATAACAGGTGTACATCAAAGACGGACACCCTATAATAATTTACCACTACATAAACATAATCATTAATATATAGCAGTCTGCGTTTATAAGCCGAACAAAATATAACAAAGAAAATAAAATATGACTGATAACAAAATGGTAAATGATCTAAAATTAATTAATGACTTCATTCCGCAATCTAAGAATTATACTAGACATCTTATTTTTAAGTTCTCTAAAAGAACATACAAACATATCAGGACAGTTTTCACGAGCATTATAAAAATTGAAATTGACAGATAATCTGTACACTGGAGAGTTAATAGCACAATAGGTGTTGCAAACAGATACAGATAAGAGGTCATTGCTTCCGGTCATTCGCTGTGGAACCCGCAGGTAAAATTCCGACAATAAATCCGCACAATCTATTTGATAATTCATCAATTTAAATAGTGTACACATGTCGATTAGTTTTCGTCGGGATACTAACGTGTGCAAGTTATCGGAAAAATGCATAAATTTATGTTTAAGATGTTTAATAAATTTATTTTGAATTCGTTCGATTCTTGAAATGTAAATATTATACTGCGGGTTCCACACGGATACAGCAAATTCAAGTATACTTCTGACTAATGAATTGTACAATAAAATCATTGTTTAGTATCGTTAAGAACTTTATTACCGCACTCAGTGTGATAATATCCATTACCGCACTCTTTTTTACAAAACAGAGTACATTGAACCAAAATTTATTGATGAAGATAAAATATTGAACAATGCACGTTTGTTTATGGCACTTAACGAAACTCGTTTGACTGCCGCAGAACTCGGCTCACTGCCTCGTTCTGGCAATCACGCTCTTTTCTATACGAGTTTGATTGCCAGAATAAGGAGGTGAGACAAGTTTTGTGGCAATCAAACAAGTCTCGTTAAGTGCCATAAGCAAACGTGTACTATTCGATATCTTATCTTCATCAAGAAATTCTGGTTCAATGTATTTTTTACATGAAAAGAGTGAGGTAATATCGATCCATTACCTCATGCAATGCGGTAATGAAGCTGTTAACGATACTAAAATTAATTTGGTTAATAGTCTATAACAACACTGATGAAGGTAAATATCTATTAACGTTTTTGGCAGGCACTTCCGTTTTTAATTTCTTACCTCTGGCCTCTACCACAAATAAGTAACTGGCTTAGCTTCCTCCTAGTGCTTATTACATTCTATTTATTATTTTTTCTACTCCTTTATTAGTAAATTGCTCATTAAGCACTGTTTACTTGATTAGTAAATTCGTTTTTACAAACAGTATTACGTAAAAGCTAACACGTAATTTTTTTATGACGTTACAGTTAACTTCAGCAATACGTTTGGTTACTATAGTTACAAAGCGGTGTAGAGCTGTGACTGCAGCCGTCTAATTTTTAATATGGTGTGACGGTAATGATTTGACAGTTAAATTTCCTTTTCATTTAACAAAATGAGTGTGGTTGTAGAAAAATATAGTACGCAACTCAAGCTATAGAGCAATTACGCTTTCGTGGAATTACACACGTGCCGCTACACAGCTTGTGTGTAACTTCCTCTGCCGAACCAGAAGGAGTAAATGAGTTGTTACGAAAACAGGCTGAAAGAGATAACGAACACCCAAGATAAAAAAACATACCTATCGCCCGATATCACACATCAATAATTTTTTTATTAATAACGACAACAGTAAAACAAAAGACATTAATGGTACGAACAAACATAAAGCTGAATTTGTGGACGCAAAACGAACCTAGAGAATAAATTACTGACATGTTAATTATCATAGTAAATTCAACGCACAAATAGCATACGGGATTGCATAAACAAAAAATTTGGTTTGATTTAGCTTACAAGGTACCAATTAAGGCAACTACTCAAGGCCCTAAAAAAAAGTCAATTAATACACAAGCAAAACCTGTAGATTAAGCACACTCGCAAATACTATCATCAAAAGGCCTTCCCGAGCGCAACTCTTGCATGCAAATAATTAACAATATTTGTTATTTCTAGCACAATCGTTGAGCTACGCATGGGACTGAATATGATTAGATTATCCTGTTTACTACTCTCGAAGCAATTGAATGAAATATGAAATTGAAAGTAAGATTAAGAACTGCTGCCTTGTCCTTATTTACGCCATATTCTGCTGAGAGTTAGAGCTAGCTAGGGCTGGGCTACATCTCGTTTAAGAATGGGTACATGGGATGAATCCAGAAGGTGAACAGCAAAAATTTGACCGAGCATTAGCACGTAAAACTAATCACGAATAGGACCTACCTTGAATTTTAGGCAGCCTGAAAACATTTTGCTTAAAATGAAAGTACTATTACTCGAAATATCCGGCAGCTACTGCAGCAACCAAACCAAAAAATTACATGTATGGGACAAATTACACTCACCGACCTCACCCTGCTGAAAGTGTAATTTTTTGGACGTAATTTGTGATTGCTCCGATGTTGTTTATTACTTAATTAGTGGTCTAACTAATTTTACTGCCATCAAATAGAAACCGGAGATGATGGCATTTTACAACTTCACAAAGGTGGTGTTGATCTACTAGATAGAATGAGTACTTCATATAACTGGCATTCAGTAATTTTTTATGGGATCCTGAATAGTGCAAGTATACTCGATCGTTCACAGGCACATTAATTCGATCCTGTTGCAGCAAGAATCAAAGATTGTTTATAAAAAATTTACCAAGCAGTGTTAGACAGATAGCTGCAAAATACTGAAACAGTTTTTGAAGTACAACCAGATCCATATACTTTAGAAATTGTAAAAGAAGAACTAAATACAACTGCAAATATAGTAAATGTTAGTTACGAATTCCTGATTTTTTATCCAAGTTGAAGGAGCTGCATTTCTTGTTACAGTTCTTTTCGGCCAAATAGCTACTGTTTTTTTAATAAAATTTTGTTTTAAATTATACTCTTGATTTTTTTACTTTTTTGTTTTGTATTACTCTTGTTCTAATTAAAACAAAAATACTAAAAATACATTTTTTTATTATAAATTATTTATGACACAGCTACTGAGTAAACCTTTTTCTAAAGTGATTATAATAGAATGTAGAAAACAACTCAAAACGAAAATGTTCAGAAATCAAAACCAAAATATAAATATAGATATAACCAATTTTGGACTTGGACGATCAATATCGAAGAGACTACGTTGAGTTATATTTACGTATGTAACAAAAGTTCTCACATTTTTTTAAGCTAGAGAACTATGGGCAGCAGTATTGTTAGTACCAAATTAGGGCTACGAGGAAGATTTTCGAGCAGGTCTAATTATGGACACTTCCAGGCGTAGCTGTAACAGCAAAACTGGTTGGAAAGCTGCAGTATGAAAGGCCACGAGAGACCACCATACTAGTACATCCCAGGAACACATCTCCATGTATATATGTACTATATACCAAAGATAGTTGTAATGTCTAGCGATCCAACTGACCACCGACGCTCTCTCGAGTTTCGGTCGGGAAGTGTGAAATTGCCTACTGGCCACGTTGATATAGAATAAGAATAAGAATAAGAATAACCTTTATTGGTGCTAAATACACTTACATGAGTGTTTACACAAGTCGAGGAACAATACAATTCAAGAACCTATTAAAAAAAATTACAAAAAATGCATTAAAAACATTCATACAGGGGAACATAATTTTAGGCAAATTTGAGTGCACAAAATTCGGCAACACTATAAAATGCATTTTCTATTAAGTAGGCTTTTATTTTTTCCTTAAATTTGTTTAAAGGCATGGTTCTTGTATTTTCCGGTAGTAAATTAAATAATTTAGGTGCATAATATAGAGGGCCTATTCGACTCTTCTCCAGTCATAAATAATCAATATAAATATTGTTTTTGTTGCGAGTGTCAAAATTGTGGGTATTTTTGGAGTAACTGTCGATATGTTCCTTTGAGTATAGTAAACATTCATAAATAAATGCACATGGTAATGTAAGTATATGATATGACTGGAAAACATGTCGACAGTCCTCTCGATATTTCAGGCCTGCAATAATTCGCATTGCCTTTCTTTGTAATGCAAAAAAACCTTTGCAGCACTAGCACAGTGACCCCACACTAAGATAGCATACGTGAGTATAGAATGGCAGAGCGAATAATAAGCTGTAATAGTTACCTTGGTAGATGTTACGTTTACCAGGTTTCTTAGAAAAAAAAATTCTTTGATAATTTAGCGGAAATATAATCAACGTGTGGTCGCCAAGTGAGTGTAGGGTCAATGAACACACCCAGAAATTTGACCTTATCTGGGTTCCGAAAGCCAGGGATGCTACGAAGACTGAAAATCATCTTTTCAGTCTTTCCAGCATTCAGGGTTAGTTTATTAGAAATAAACCATTGAGCAGCATTTGACTGTGTGTGCCTCGTTGCCCTGTGCAATGATGGAAGAGTGATACTTATATCTGTAGCTGTATCCACAGGCATCATGCGGAGAATATAATTCCTTAAATTTTGAGCCAATCATCATCCCTTAAATTTAAGACATTGGCCAATAGGACCTTCTACCATACTGACAATATAGAGACTCACAATTTTCGATTTCGTTTTGTTTCACGTGTCAAATGAACTAATTTAGAAATGTCAGCTAATTTTCCAAGGTTAGAATATGCGTTTTAAGCATAAAAAGCTACAAAAAGTGTATTTCGGGCAAACATTGAATATTAACATTGATAAGCAGGTAATAAAATAGTATTACGCTCCATCTTCTATATATTTTAAATCATTATATTCTCTTCCTAAATATAATTCGTAGTATGCCTAATAATATATAATTTTTTAAGAATATCATTTCGTTATAGTTCCAATGCATGAAAATACAACTGGTCTTACGGACTCGTTGTATTTTCAGCTTTAGAATTATAATTCATAATATTCATCAAAAAATTATCGATAATAGACATACTACTTATTATATTACCCCTGAAAATACACAACTGGTGGAAATAAGACAATGAAGTTAAAAGAAGAAAAAGTTTCTGTACTGGGAATGTATGAGACCTACTAGCTCTAGGGAAACTAAATACTGTAGAAAGAACATTACAACGCCACAACATCCCAATAGCTGGTATACAGTGCTAATATACAGAATGCGAACATAGGCAGTCAAATGTGCTAGAATACAGTTTATGGGATTTATACGCGTTAGACAGAAATAGACCTAAATGCAATTAACATCTAGCATCCGCAGAATGAAGGTGTTTTGTTTTCAGAAAACACTGAATCCTACGATATTAGATTTTAAATCGTATATGTCTATTTCTGTCTAACGCATACAAAGCCCATAAACTGTATTCTAACTCATTTGACTACCTATGTTCGCATACTGTATATTAGCACTGTATGTGAAACTCTCTGGCAAGGCTTTGGGTTCTATTACTTATATGTATTTGTAGATTTATCGGGATGACATCATAAGTGTATGAGCACAGAACTTTTAAACCGGCAATATCTTAAGTTGCTGCCAATGCAAGACTTAAGACATCGCGAAAACTAGCAGAAGGCTGATAAACAAAAGCGTAATAGAGGAAATAATAGGAAGTAGTCGTTGCCGCAAAACATTATACATCACGAGAGAAAAGCATGATTTTTCTCAAGGTGTAAGTTCGAAGCCCACGGGCTACAAATACACCAACGAAAAAATAGCGTTCTCTCCTGCCGTGTATACATATACAATTTTTCCACGACCGGGAGTAAAAACACAAGAAAAACGTATTTTCATGAAGCGTTACACTCAATCGGAACTACACTGCAATATTTAATAGCCTTTGAATTGTGTTTATGTTATGAATACTGTGACAACATACATTTCTATTATTCATACATTCTTCTTATGTTGTTCATAATGAAAGTGAGAAACTATTATTTCTGCTACAATTTTTTTAACCTAGAAACTGATTTCTAATCCCTGTCATGGAAAATAGTTATTGTTGTACTAAGTGCATGAAGTGAGTGTTTTTCGCTGCACACGAGAGCGACACTTTTAGCCTAAACTGTTAGGTCTAGACAATGTAATTCTTATGCGCCAAATAGTCCAGTCGTTGAAGGTAAAAATATGCTATTACCTCAGAATTCTTTGAACCTTGACCGATTGACGTGAAATTTGGTGAGTGGTTAGGAGATGGCTCAAGGAGCAAAAGTGACATAGCGTTGATGTGCGCTTTTACCCTAAGAGTGGATGCCACCCCTTCTCGGGGGTAGAAATTGTTCACTCAAAATAACCCCGGAAATGGATAGAGGGACAAATTCTAAGTAAAAAATATTCTATATAGTTTTTTCGATAGATTGATATTTTTCGAGCTATTCGCGATTGAAGACTTAGATTTTTCGTGATAAAAATGCATGTTTTCGGACGGTTTTTCGCGAATAAGTCGAAAACTTCGCATTCTATTAAATAAGTTGTAATAACCAAAAATGAAGCTAAGAAAACAGCAAAGAGATTTTTTTTTTTATGAATGCTCTAGGTCCAAAATAAAAGAAGTTATGGCTCGTTGAATAAGATTTTTTTTGCAACAACTTTGTTCGAAGTAATCGACGTTAATTAACGAAAAACCGATGCATTATTCGGGAAAAACTTATAGAACGTTTTTTGTAGTGATTGAAAAGACCTTTTTAGATGAGCACTGTTAAAAGTCGATTGCATTATAACTAAGCAAGTTACGATGCAAAAACGGTGGGTCACTCGAATTTTTGAAAAAAAAATGAGCGCTAAAGCCCCAGCCATTCCACCAGAATTGATATTGACCATTATCCCTTTACAAATTACTTTACTTTAGTATTACTCATGTAATCCAAACGTTTTTCGACATGCTCAGACTTTGCATATTCAAAAAGTAAAGGGTTGAAGGGCTCGGGAGGGGTGGTCCGCGCACTATAATGTAAACTGTTAACATTTATATCTCCGTTATTCTTTTTCCTACAGAAATAAAACAAAAACTAAAATGTTCGTTAAGAAAAAATCCACATTTTTGTACTATATTATTTTTTGTTTTTTTCTTTAGTTTTAGGTATTTTTAAAATAAGGTATTTTTTTAAAAAATTTGAAAAATACGTTTTCCATTTCCATCATATTTTTTTCGAAAAATACGCATTCTAACCCGCCCAAACTTTTGGATTACATAAGTAATACTAAAATAAAGTAATTTGTAAAGGGATAATGGTCAATATCAATTCTAGTGGAATGGCTGGGGTTTTATCGCTCATTTTTTTTTTCAAAAATTCGAGTGACCCACCGTTTTTGCATCGTAACTCGCTTAGTTATAATGCAATCGACTTTTAACAGTGCTCATTTTAAAGGTCTTTTCAATCACTACAAAAAATGTTCTATAAGTTTTTCCCGAAAAATGCATCGGTTTTTCGTTAATTACTTCGTTGATTACTTCGAACCAAGTTGTTGCAAAAAAAAACCTTCAACGAGCCAGAACTTCTTTTAGTTTGGACCTAGAGCATTCATAAAAAACCAATCTCTTTCCTGTTTTGTAAGCTTCATTTTTGATTATTACAACTTATTTGATAGAACGCGAAGTTTTCGACTTAATCCCGAAAAAACGTCCAAAAACATACATTTTTACCACGAAAAATTTAAGTTTTTAATGGCGAATAGCTCGAAAAATATCGATCTATCGAAAAAACTATGTAGAACATTTTTTACTTAGAATTTGTCCCTCTATCTATTTCCGTTATTTTAAGTGAACACATTTCCACCCCCGAGAAGAGGTGGCATCCACTCTCAGAGTAAAAGCGCACCTCGGCGCTATGTTACTTTTGCTCCTTGAGCTATCCCCTAACCACTCACCAAATTTCACGTCAATCGGTCAAGGTTCAAAGAATTCGGAGCGGAAAACCTTCAACGACTGGACTAAAAGAACACTCATTTCGCCCATGAAATACAAAGAGTATTTTTTCTACTAGGTACTGCTAAACAAGTATATCAATATTGTTTCGCGCCCTAGTGCGCAAACAGTTTTTGCGCCCTAGCGCAAATAGCTATTTATGCATCAAGTTGCAAAATAATAATAATAATAATAATAATAAATTGCCTTTATTGATAATCATAAAAACAACACATAATATTATTTTGTTTGCACGAGGCGAGATTCAGCACAGCTACCAAATATAGCTGGGCCGTTCTTCCACCTAACCCCGCAGAAAAAAAAAAACTTAAACCTAAGCCCTATGTACCGCACATAAGACCATATGTAAAAAAAACGTAGATTTCAATTAAAATAAAACATTCTAAGTTGAGGGAGAAAATATACATACAACATTAGATACTACGAGATAGCACGCAACGTTATGACATTCAAATGGCAAGAAAATGTCATATTAAGTCAAAGTTACAGACATGCTTTTTGTCACATCGCCAATGGTAACAAAATTAAATAACCTATATTTTGCCATGTTAGAAAAAGGCAAACTTTGCATATTAATAGCGATGCGTAATGCCACGTTTTTGATGATTGTAGAAAAAAGTATTTTTTCTGAAAACCGTCTTAAAAGGCATAAGTTTACATACATACATAATCCAAGCCTCTTTTACCCGAAGGTGTCGAGGTTTATGTCCGTTTTTTAGTTAGGGTTTCTCACTAAGTCCCGCCACTTCTTCCTGTCCATTGCTGTATTTTTTGCTTCATTCCATGTTGTTCCCCATTCCTCTAGAGCAGTGGTTCCCAAACTTATTTGGCTTACCGCCCCCTTTTTAGAAAAAAAATTACTCAGCGCCCCCTGGTAATCTACATTCTTTAGGAGAACAAACAGAAAGATATTGTAGTGGTAGCTCCTTGAAACTGATAATTATCTATAAGAGTATTTCTAGGTAGGACATTATTTTGAGAGAATAAATTAATTAGCAATTAAAAAGTACAAGGGGGGATTTATACATTAAAAGTACATACAACATAAATGTGGTGTATGAATCACCACTGCGTAAACTTAAGGATCTTAAGGGTAGCAGGTAGTTTTGTAGGCATTCGGGTGCGAACTTTAGAACGCTACAGTCCGGCCTGGAATCAGTTGTTGTATTGTTGACGTTATTGATAATTAAAGAGTTTTACGAAGTGCTGCGTTTAATTATTACCTAACGAAAAGAACTAACAAACATAACAGTGGCGACGAGGAGAAAACTAAAATAAAATACGTGAGTGTCGCGATAATTAGTGATAACAGACAGTAAAATGGCTTTAATTGGAGCATTAGAACGGTTTAACGCCAATGTGGACGATTGGATAGTTTACCAAGAACAATTGGAACAGTATTTTGACGCTAATCAAATTACTGATAATCAGCAAGTGAAAAGGCGTGCCGCGACCTTAATAAGTTTACTTGGAAGTGAAACGTATAAATTGTTGCGCGATTTGTGTTTTCCGGAACTGCCCAAAAACAAAACATTTGAGGAATTGTGTGGACTATTAGCCACTCATTTTAGCCCAAAGGTATCTATATATCGCGAGCGGATAAAATTTTATGCGGCGACCCAAACAAAAAACGAAAGCGTAGGTGATTGGCATGCGAGGATTAAAAAATTAGCTGTCAATTGCAAGTTCGGTAACATCTTGGACAAAGTGTTAAGTGATAAATTCATTACGGGAATGTGTTCAGGGCCCGTTTTAGATAAAATTTGTGACGACGACTTTTCGGAGGCGAAAACATTAAACGATCTGTTAGAAACCGCGCTAAAAACAGAAGCTAGCAGGCGAGCAAGGACCTCTACAACAATAGAAGATGCAGGTAGCTTAAACTGGGCTGCAACTGGACTTCCAAGAAATGCGACAAAGGGACAAGGCCAAACGACGAGGCAAATGGGGATCAACGCTTATAGCCGGGGAAAGCTAAACAACCCCAGGAGCCAGGTAGCTGCCCCTGCGAGGGACCACCAAGGGCCTAATAAGGCTACGTTCAGTTGTCAGCATTGCGGGAAAACACATCAGGCAGGACAGGTTTGCAAATTTAAAACAGCAAAGTGTTTTAATTGTAACAGAATTGGTCATATTTCGCATATGTGTACTAATAAGTTAAAACCGCAGCGCCAGAATAATTACTTAGACATAGATAGCGATGTAGAGCTACCCATTTTTAATTTTAGTGCGTCCGAAACTAAGAGAATAAATCCTATAATAGTTAATGTAATTGTACAGGATAAGGCTATTGAAATGGAGGTAGATAGTGGCGCAGCGATTAGTGTAATTCCTAAGCAATTGTATGACACTCATTTCCAAGGTAGCATGTTAAAACCTAGTGAATTAGTTTTAAAAGAATTTACTGGTACCAAAAGTAAGACCTTAGGTTATTTTACAGCAGAAGTAAAATATGAAGGTGAATGTAAAGAAGTAGATATTTACGTACTCGAGAAAGGATGCGCCGCGTTACTTGGTAGGAATTGGTTAGCAGCTTTTAGTTTAGGCTTAGCTAAATTAGAACAACCAATGTCAGAAATTAAGGTAGTGCAAGTGGAATCAATGGATAGGTTAGTAGCAGAGTTTTCAACGTTGTTTGACGGAAAGTTGGGTTATACAAATATGAAAAACTCACTTTGAACCTTAAACCAAATGCAATGCCAGTGTTTTGTAAACCGCGGCCGATTCCTCTAGCATACAGAGTACAGGTAGAGAACGAGTTAGAACGACTTCAGCAGGAGGGCATTATAACACCCGTAGAAACCAGCTTATGGGGGACGCCTCTTGTGCCAGTGATGAAATCAGATGGCGCAATTAGGGTTTGTGGGGATTATAAAACCACGTTGAACAAATATTTAGAAGAAGTGAAATATCCACTTCCGCGAATGGAAGATATTTTTGCGACCCTTCAGGATTCGCAAGAATTCAGCAAAATAGATTTAAGCCAGGCTTATAATCAGTTTGAGTTAGACGGAGAATCTGGTAAAATTGCCACATGGAGTACCCATAAGGGATTATTTCAGGTAAACAGATTGCCTTACGGCGTTGCACCGGCGGCGGCTTTAGTGCAAAGACGTTTAAAGCAATTACTGCAAGGGGTACCTGGGGTTTGTAACTTTTTAGACGATTTCATTGTCACAGGAAGGGACCGGGTAGACCACTTAAGTAACCTGAGGCAAGTTTTCCAGCGTTTGAAGGATGCAAATTTAAAAGTTAAACTTGAAAAGTGCGCTTGTTTCCAAAAAGAAATTTGTTATTTAGGACATATCATTAGGAAAGAAGGTATAAGTAAAAGCAAAGATAAAGTGCAAGCAATTTTGGAGGCACCAACACCAAGTAGTATCACACAGATAAAATCTTTCGCGGGTATGGTCAATTATTATGCAAAATTTGTGCCAGGGTTATCCATTTTAATGGGGCCTATTTATGAGCTGTTGCGAAAAGATAAGGAGTTCATATGGAACAGTAAATGTGAGACTGCCTTTAAAAAAATAAAAAAAGAAATAGCTTCGGATCGCATTTTGGTTCATTTTGACCCAAAGCAATCTATTATTTTGTCATGTGACGCATCACAAGCCGGCGTTGCAGCAGCCCTGTCACATAAATTTCCAGATGGTTCCGAACGACCAGTGGGGTTTGTTTTAAGGTCTCTGTCCAACGCGGAGAAAAATTATTCAATGGTAGATAAAGAGGCACTTGCGATATATTTCGGAGTTAAAAAATTTCAATTTTATTTGTTGGGCCAGCATTTTATATTGCGAACCGACCATAAACCTTTATTAGCTATTTTTGGGGAGAACAAAGGAATACCGATTATGGCCGCGAGTAGATTACAACGATGGGCGATATATTTGTCAGGGTTTAGGTACACAATCGAGTACATTAAGGGAGTGAATAATCAGCCAGCCGATTATTTATCACGATCGCCATTGGCAACGGCCCATGAAACTAATCCACCAAAACAGGGTAAGGGGACATACTTAAATTTTATTGAGCAATCGCGCGTACCTATTGACAGTAAAATAGTAAGTAAAGAAACACGGGTTGACTCGGTAATGAGCAACATTTTAGAATATATAAATACAGGATGGCCAGAACGCATGGAGGGCGACGATTTAAGATCATTTTACACGCGTAAACATGAATTAACTACAGAGCAGGGTTGTGTAATGTGGGGTTATCGCGTAGTCATACCTAAAAGTTTGCGACCACAGCTACTTCAAGAACTTCATGTTAGCCATTTAGGAATAGTTAAAATGAAAGCATTAGCGAGATCGTATATGTGGTGGCCCGGTATAGACGGTGAAATAGAAAAGACAGCAAAAACATGTATAGCTTGTTTGAAAACGAGAGACGATCCGCGAAAAGTTGCGTTGACTCCATGGCCTACTCCAGCAACGCACAGTGGGTCGAAATAAACAATTTTTGGCCAAAACTCTGAAACTTATGAAACTAGTCCAAAATTAAGTGGCGATTTCAGAAAAAATAATGAGAAAAATCCCATTGAAAAATTGGGGTAACTTTCAAGGGGTTGATTTCTAAAAAAAATTGTAAAATTTTGAAAAAAATAATTCGCAGAGAACTCAGCCTGATAATTAACGTAAAAATAGTGAAAAAATTGCCTGGATGCTGTAGGGTGGTTTTATGGGGGTTGAAATCAAAATATTAGAATTAAAATCTGAAATTTAGTATTCATATTGTATTCAGTCTGACAATTAACGTAAAAATAGTAAAAACATTGTCTTAATGAATAGGGTGGTTTTAAGGGGGTTGAAAGTAAATAAAAACTACAAAAAATTCAGAAACCACAAAATTCTGTTTGTAAACTTATGGATTTATTTGGGATGTTTTTTGCAAAAACGAATAAATATTTGGTACCCAAAAATTAAAAAACAATACCTACAACTTAATAACAAGATTAAAATTTACAAAAAATATGTTATTTACAAATCTAAACCGAAATGATATTATTTTATAAAATAAATTTTTTATTGTTTATCAATAATCACTTTCATAGTTACTTTGTGCCTCACTAGAATCACTTTCAAACATGGATGTACTAAATTCATCAACATCAGATGAAATTGGGGTTTCCATTGATGTTTGTGTACCTGATGGTACTTCTGTCCTATATCAGTCCTAGATCAGTCCTATATCAATATTTATTAACAAATAAAATCGGCATTTGCCTAAACTTCCGCAGTCTAGCTTCTAAGTATAAATTACACTTTTAAATAGTCAAAAGTAAATCACTTTATAAATTAAATTGGATAAATCGTTGGAGTATCAATTACTCCTTAAAAAGCGAGGTTTTTCACTGCACCAGTATGTTTAAAAGGCCATGGTTTAAAAAAGCGCAGCTAAAAGTTGTGGAGCATTAAAGTCCACACTTTAATATACACAAATATTATTTTAACAAAGTCGGAGTTTGCAAAACTAAAATTTAAATCAAAAAATAAACTTAAATTTAGGTTTTTTTACCAGCGCGGCGCCCAATACCCCTTTTTTATGATATGCTTTAAGTCACAAGCCATATATTACTATATAAAGTGAAATATTTATCAAAAATATAACCCTTACCGTGTTCTCTGTCAGACATGGCTAATTTTTAACTTAAAGTTTAAAAAATCACAATCACAAGAACACGAAAATTTCACTGTACAACTACAGCCTTACACACGTCTTCGTTCTAAGGGTTGCAGAGTAACAATTCGCCAGGTATAGGGTTTATGATGATTTCTCTCTTCAATAATAACATTTATTCTTACTAATTACGCAGTAATTTAGATATTTCCTGCAAGTCGTTAAAATTCAATCATTCCTACTTTTGGCCAGAAATTTCTAAAAGCGACCCACTGTGCAACGGTGTGGGAAAGAGTCCATGTCGATTTTTTGGGTCCAATTAACTCGAACTATTTTTTCATCTTTTTAGACGCATATTCAAAATGGGTGGAAGTATTTCAAATGGCGAATATAACGTCGAGTCAAACTATATCCAAGTTAAGGGATTTGTTTACACGATTCGGGTTGCCCGAGATGCTAGTTAGCGATAACGGTGCGCAATTAGTGTCAAGGGAATTTCAAAATTTTCTGGAAAAAAATGGCATACTGCACAGAACCACTCCAACATTTTACCCTGCCACGAATGGAGCTGCCGAGAATGCGGTAAAAACTTTCAAAAGGGCAATGAAGGCATCACTCAATGATCCGGGTAATAGACACATTTCTATGGATGTTTTAATGTGCAGATTTTTAATAAACTATAGAAATGCACCCCATTGCACTACAGGCAAAACTCCTTCAGAATTAATGTTTGGGCGTAAGTTAAGAACCAGATTAAGTTACTTAAGACCGAGTAATAAAAATGCGGAAAGCAAACAACCAGTAATTCGAAAAAGGGGAAACGAGAGGTTACTTTTTCAGAAGGCGAATCGGTAATGGTAAGGGACTATCGACAGGTAAATGTAAAAAACTGGACACTGGCGGTAATTAAAAAGAAATTGGGGAGAGTCACCTTTTTGTGTGAACTGGAAGGGAGCAAGCAGGTTTGGAAACGGCATGCTAACCAAATTTTTGCGTATCAGAAAGTACCTGATGCTACAGGAATCGATCACGGGGAAGGAGAAGGAAATAGTAATAAGATTAGAGATAGAATAAGTATAGATAATTTATTAGAAAATAGAACCGAGGTTCAGGAAGTACCTATAGTAAGAAAGAGTACTAGGCAAAAGAAGGAACCTGAAAGATTCGGAGAGGGGATTAGATTTTGAGTAATATGTATGCTAATCTAATATAGTCTAATTAAATTAATCTAATTTAGCCTAATTAAGTTAATCTAATTTAGTCTAATTATGGGTACATATTTTATGAATAGTTTATACTAACAGCGGAGGTGTGTGGTGTATGAATCACCACTGCGTAAACTTAAGGATCTTAAGGGTAGCAGGTAGTTTTGTAGGGATTCGGGTGCGAACTTTAGAACGCTACAGTCCGGCCTGGAATCAGTTGTTGTATTGTTGACGTTATTGATAATTAAAGAGTTTTACGAAGTGCTGCGTTTAATTATTACCTAACGAAAAGAACTAACAAACATAACAATAAATATTTGAGAATTGCTTAATCAATGATACATTAGATACAGTTACTGTTAAATTGTGAATAGTTTATTAAAAAGGTTCGAGCATATAAGTTGATTTAGTTGGGATAGTTGTTTGGTAACATCAGAGCTTAGATTTTAATTTGTATTAACTGACAATCGGAATAACTAAAGTGAAAGCCAAACTCAAATAATTATCTGAAAAAGTCGAATATGAAATGTTACCTATAATAAAATATATCATATAGAAAGTTGGTATAAATTATTATTATGGCTAGAGTAAATGATATTTTTAAAATAACCAATTTTTTGCTGTATTTGTAACCTGTATTTTGAGTAAAAGCAAATTTGAATAATAAAAACCCTTTATTGTAATGATATTTACTTGCTGGATGGTGTATTAAAGGATGTGATTAAAGTAAAATTAAAGAAACTGAGAATAAACGAATTTTAATAAACAGACTGAGAGCGTGTGGCCGGCTGGTAGAGTGCTTGCGCCAGCAGTCGACAGGTAGTGGGTTCGAGCCCCACACCCATACATTGGTAACATCGAACGCACTCCGGCCATCATACGAACATCTTTGGTGGTCGTGACCCCTGTGAGGGCATTCTTCCCTAATTCAAGGGGTTAGGCTAGCCACCTACCCCGGCCGCGGCTTAATATGGCTTATAAAATCACACTCAATGTGTGGAAATAACAGGCTCTCAGCCTATATTAAGAGGAAGAAGAAGAAGAAGACTGAATAAATAAAGTAACAAATGGTATGAAGAACAAAAACATTTAATAATTGTAAATAGTCTTTATGGGATAAATAAATCTGTAACTTGCATTTTGTGTGTTTATTTGGAGAATAATGTAACACTAGGTTACACAACAGATGAAATATGTACGAACGGTTTTTCTAAATCTTCTTATCTTCCCTTCCTTCTTTAAGCTTTCACCGCCCCCTTATTTTTATTCACCGCCCCCCAAATGTATCCGAGGCTACTATCGCCCCCCTGGATCGTTCCAGCGCCCCCCAAGGGGCGGTATCGCCCACTTTGGGAATCACTGCTCTAGAGTTTTGTGAACATTGCTATTCCACGTGGTTCTTGGTCTTCCTCGTCTATTTTTTCCTTCTCCTTTGCATTCCCAGATTTTCTTCACTTGTTTGTCCCCGTCCATTCGTACTAAATGTCCAAACCATCTTAACTTCTTTTGTTGTATTATTCGTTTGGCAGATACCACTCCTAGCTGTTCCCTTATAACTTCATTTCGTATTTTATCTCTTAGTTTTACATTTAGTATTTTCCTTAGGAATCTCATTTCTGCTGCTTGGACTCTTGAGGTTTGTCTCTTGTTTAGTACCCAGTTTTCCCCTCCATATAGCAGTGTGGGTAGGTATATAGTTTTATACACCTTAACTTTAGTTTTGTCGGAAACTTCTTTTATACTTAGTAGCTTCTTGTTTAGTGCTCTGAATACCTTATTTGCTGATGCAATCCTCTTGTTTAGCTCTTCTTCTCCGGTTCCATTTTCACTAATCGTGCTTCCTAAGTATTTAAAGTCGCACACTTGTTCAATTTGGTTACCGTCCATCACAATGACTAGTTTTTCCTCACTGTTGGTCACTACCATAACCTTTGTTTTGTCCCAATTTAGTTCAAGGTTGAACTCTTGCAGCACTCGATTCCACACAGTTATGTTATGGCCCAGTTTGGTTTTTGAGTCCGCACAAAGCACTACATCGTCCGCAAATGCACAAGTTTCTATATTTATGGCTTGTAGGTTTCTATATCCCACGTAGTATTTTTTCATATCTTTATTGCACTCACCAATTATATCGTCCATCACGCATATGAATAGTAGAGGGCTTAGGACGCCCCCTTGTCTAACACCTTCTGTGGTGGCAAACCTTCCAGATTCCATGTTTTGGGTTCCCACTTGATTTATTGTATTCTTATATAGGCTCTGTATGCTTTCAATTAGTTCCCTATTGACTCCTTTGTTCCTTAGGCTGTTCCAGATTAGTTCCCTTTTTACTGTATCAAAGGCTGTCTTCAAGTCTATAAAGCACATGTACAGTTTTTTGTTCTTTACTAATGTCTTTTCAGTAAGCTGTTGCAATGTGAATAAATGGTCTTGCACACTATGTCCTGCTCGAAATCCGCTCTGGACATCCTTCAGTTTTGGCTCCACAATTTTTCGCAGCTTTTTCTCTAGTATGCTTTCGTACACTTTAGCTGCTATGCACAACAGCGATATTCCCTGATAGTTGGAACATACTTTCCTATCTCCTTTTTTATGGACTGGTAAAATAATTGCTGTATTCCAATCATTAGGTATTTTCTTAGTTCTCCATGCCATGTTAAATATTTGGTGTATTAGCGGAACCCCTTCTTCCCCTAGATATTTTAACATTTCTGGGGCAATATCATCACATCCAGCAGCTTTCCCAGGTTTCAATTTCTGGATAGCTTCAATGGTTTCTCCGATTGAGATTTCCTCCATCCTGCTCTCGTCTCTGCTGTTTAGTTGCATCCTATGTTCATCGTCTTCTTCATTTGGTTCATTGAAGAGCTGGTTCTGTTCGCTGTTTAATAGTTCTTGGAAGTATTCCCCCCATCTTACTATTATTTTGTCTTCATCGGTAAGTGTTTCTCCTTTTTTATCTTTAATTTGATTTAGTCTAACTTCTTTCTCTTTCTTGAAACTTTTTAATATTTTATAAAACAGCTGATTAGCTTTGCTGTTTTGTTCCATTACCTTTCCAAACTCTTCCCAGGATGTTCTTTTCGCTTCAATTACCACATGCTTTGCTTGATCTCTTTGTAATTTGTAAGTCTCTAACGATTCTGCATTCTTTTTCTGTATGTGTACTTTCCATATATATATATATATTCAGCACTGGCTAGTAATCTTGCTCTCCATTCCTTTCTATTTCTTGCACAATCCTCCCAATTTCTGATTTTTAACTCTCTTAGATCTTCCTGAATATCTTCCCACCATGTTCTTTTTGGCCTTCCTTTTCTATTTTTTCCTCCAATCTGCTGGTAGAATATTTGCCTTGTTGGTTGTTGTTCTTCTAACCTTGCGATATGCCCCAGCCATCTTAACTTGTTTTGTTTGACCACATTTACTATTCCTGTTTCTTGAAAAATTTCTTCTAACTCGGCATTGTGTCTTCTTCTCCACACGTTACCCTCCTTCACTCCCCCGTACATACACCAAAACACTTTCCTTTCCCACACTTCCAACTTGTTCCGATTTTCCTGCGTCAGTACCCATAGCTCACTACCGAATAGGACTGTTGGTCTAATCACTGATTTGTACAACGCCACCTTAACGTTCCGCGACACACTTTTTGACTGTAGCATTTTTTTATAAATTCCCATACACCTATACCCGGCCTCAGTACGATTCACTATTTCCTCCGTATTGTTACCATCATTTACTAACTCCACCCCCAAGTACTTTACCCTATTCACTTCCTTGAAATGGTGTCGTTTGTCCCCGCTTGTGATGTTTAGATCTTCTCCTGATTGGTTTTGCTTTTTTCCCAATTTCATGTACTGTGATTTAGATTAATTTATCTTCATACCAAACTCTTTTGCACTCCCTTCCAGGTTTCTAACTAAATTCTTCAACTCTTCTTTGGTTTTGGCAAGCAGGACCACATCGTCCGCGTATGCTATACATTGGTATGAGTCTCTTAGCACGTTATATCTTGTATTAATTCTGCTTTTTCTGATTATAACTTCTAGAATTGCGTTGAAGAGAATAGTGGATAGAGGGTCCCCTTGCTTTAAACCCGTGTTACTTTGAAATTTGCCAGATAGTTGTCCGTTGTATTTAATTGTGTTGGTAGTTTTCTTTAGCGTCATGTGTACTAAGGATATTAGCTCATTTGGCAACTCTAGGTAAGCCAGTGCTTTATAGATTTCTGACCTTAGTATTGTATCGTAGGCCTTTTTAAAATCAATAAAGAGGGCATGTATAGTCTTTCCTTTCTTATCTAGTTTCTCTTGGATTTGCTTCATTATGAATAACTGATCTATGATTGACTTTCCTCTCCTAAAGCCAGCCTGGTAGTACCCAATTTTATTTTCCGTTTCCTCTTCCAATCTTATCTTGATTATACTTGTCAAGACTTTGTAAATTACTGGAAGCAGGGATATGGGTCGGTAATTTTCGGGTAGCTGTGTGTTACCTTTTTTGTGGATTGGTGTTACCTACGACTGCCATTTCCCATTCCTTGGGCATCATTTTTTCTTGCCATATTCTGGTTATGAGTTCGTAAACCTTCTGCCGTACATGCTTTCCACCATATTTAAAAAGTTCTATTGGTAGCCCGTTGTTCCCTGGACTTCTATCATTTTTCATTTTATCCATAATATTATTTGTTTCTTCTAGGCCAGGTACCCTTAAAGCTGTGTCATTATTACTCCTATATAGCCAATCCTGTCCTATCCCTTCCGCACCTTGTTCCGTTTCTAATATTTTTTTAAAATGGTCCACCCACATGTCCTGTATCTCCCTTTCTTCTGAAATTACTTCCTCTACACCATTCCTAAAACATATTGGTTTACTTTTACAGCCTTCTTTGACCTCTTTTAGTCCTCTATAAAACTCCCTTATCTTCTTCCTTTGATGGTTTTCTTCCAACTTTTTGATTTTCTTCTGCATGCTTTCTCTTTTTTTAGCCCTACATATCTCTTTTGCTTTCCTGGTGGCTTCTTTATATACTCTTTGTGTTTCTTCTGTGTCCTTTTTCAGCATTTCCATCCTTGCTTTCTTCTTCTCTTTTACTGCCTCTCTACAGTTTTCATCAAACCAGTTCTTTTTTCTTTCTTTCCTTGTACTGGGCAGGATTTGTGCTCCTTGCTTTATTGTTTCTACAATCGCTTCCCACCTGTCAGTTATAGATACTTCCTGATCCTCGTTGCTTAAGCCCTGGTTAACCACTTCTTCGTAGCACTTCCGCACTTCTTCTGATTTTAGTGCTTCCATATTCCATCTAGCCTCCTTCTCCTTTTTTCTCTGCATAACAGTTGGGACTACTTGCCTTATTCTGGCTTTTATCAGGAAATGGTCTGAGCTGATGTCTGCCCCTCTGTGCACCCGAGCATCTTTGATACAGTTGGAGTGTTTCTTTTCTATTAGATGTACTTTCCATAGCTTTTTCTTTAATTTGACCTTATTCTTAACCTCATAAGTCCACCATGCCGTACTCCTCCTGTTGTGTCTTGTTTTATTAGTAGGTACCACATATTATCTTAGCCGTATTTACCACATCTTTGAATTTTGTCCATATCTTTTCAATGTTATTAATTCTTTCATTGCTGATTATGTTTACTTGCTCTGTTATCATCCTAGCATACTGTTCTCTCACATTATCAATCCGTAGTCTATGCACTCTAATTGTTTCTTTGCACCTGGTTTTCTTCTGCTGCATTTCTGTTTTTGGTAGATTCTTTATAAACGTGGCTTCCACTAGATAGTGGTCGCTCCCTAACTCATATCCCCGCTTTACCCTCACATCTTTTACTTCTGTTTTCACCTCCTTAGGCAGTATAAAATAGTCAATTATTAATTTTTCGTTACGACTTGTTACTTCCCTCGTAATTTTATGTATCTCCTTGTGCTGATAGAATGTATTTGCTATTATTAGTCCATTGCCTAGGCAGAATTGGAGAAGTTGTATTCCATTTGTGTTGCATGTTACGTCCCCATATGGCCCAATTACTTCCTCCCACTTCTCTTGTTCCTTCCCTACTCGAGCATTCATGTCTCCCATGATTATTAGTTTTCCTTTATTGTCTTCAATTGTTTCTTCTAGGCTCTTCCAGAAATTATCCTTCTCTGCTGCTGTTTCATCTTCATTTGGTGCGTAGCAAAGTACCATAGTTATCCAATCGTTAGGTTGTCTTTCGATGGTGACTTTTAATATTCGTTCAGAAATATAGTTCCAGTTCCTTATTGTTTTAGCGTATTCTTTCCTTATCAGACATGCAACTCCTGCTCTCGCTCTTTCTGTTTCTTCCACTCCTGAATAAATTAGTATATTTCCTTCCCCTATTATAATACTCCCTTTTCCCTTCTTTTTGGTCTCAGTTATTGCTAGTAATTCTATATCAGTTCCCTGAATTTCTTGCAGTAGTTCATTTTCGTTTCCGTTTATGCTTCTTATATTCCACGTTGCTAGTTTCCATATCGTTTTTCCATTTACATTGTCCAGTTCCGTTGCTGTCGTCTTTATTCCACCTACCTGTTTCCGCTGCCTCAGTTTTTTAGATTTGCGCTCCCTTCTCCCTCTACGACCTCTTGATTTATTGTTACTGTCCCAATTCTGAAGTTCCAATCCCACCTTTGTCCATTTACAAACATCTTCCTGTAGCCTACTTTCACTCTTTTCCCCTCGTTTCTTTCTTTAGTTGCCAATTTTCTCAGCTCAAACTGTACCTGTCTTTCTTCTTTCGTTAGGTCATTGTCAATGTAGTACCTTGTTCCTCTTAATTTTCCTTTCTCTTTCATTATGTTCACTTTCTCTTCCGAGTTTTGGCATTTAGCAACGATAAATGGTTCTCTTCCTGCCAGTTGAATTTCTTGTACAGTTATAGTGTTAGCCTTTACCTGGAGTTTATCCTGTAAAAACTGTTCAACTGCCTGTTTTTCTTGGCCTTTTTTTAACAGAACCCCTTTTATTATTATGTTGTTTTCGTCCTTTTCCCATTTTGTTAATTTATTTTCGAGTTCATTTATTCTTGTTCTCATACCACCATTCTCCTCTCTTAGCTTCTCGGTTTCTTGTTCCAAGCTTAATATTTGTTCTTTATATGTTTTGTTTTCGGTGCGTAGTTCTATAACTTCCGCTTTTATTTCTTTCAGCAGCTCTTTAATCTCTTCCATCTCTCCCGGTGTTCTGTAGGTGAATTTTTCTTGTCCGTGGTCCTTGGCAATTTTCTACTTTTTTTAAAGGTTACTCTTTCAATACCGTCTCCCCTTTTCCTTTTCCCTTCGTCTGTAGAGTAATCGGTTGGTATTTCCTCACTGCTTCCCGGTTGCATTTGAATTTGTTTGCTATTCTATGTAACACCGTCCACTAGATAAAAGTAGGTCACACTGACTCAGCTCGATACGCGAGCGTATGCAGTTCAGCGGTGGATACAATGACCTTTGAAATTCCGCTGCTTAATGCAGTTCACTGCGTACACTTTTACCTCGTAATTTTCCCAAAATTGTCCTTTCTGCGAGTTTTAGACCCTATACCATTAATCCGTGGTTCGCCATTCACTAATTTCGTCCCAAAACCAAGCCCTAGCACACGCATTTCAGATTAGAGCCCGTAATCAGGTTAACTAATGCTAATACCCGCGCACAACCTGTTAGTTCGGCGACTCCAGCTCAATATTCGGCATAAGTTTACGTTTCTCTTATTGATACAAAAAGTATATGTTGCAAAGCAACACTTTTAGTTCCTAGGGTTAAAAGTACTTTTACTTCCTATGAATTAAAAGTCAATTCTACTCGATTGGCTATGGTTGCCAGTTGTCCTAATGGAGTCAATCATTTGCAATTTTGAATAAGGCTGCATACTTTTGCCACAATTATTTAATAAGAGGGTAAAGCTAAAATTATTGAGAATAACAAATACTTACTGGTAACATTTTCTAAAATTTTATTCTAAATATGCTCAAAGTAATCACCCTCAGCGATAATACACTTCACTATTTACTCTTTCCACTGCTTGAATGCCCCCAACCAATCTTCCTTCAGAATGCTTTCAAAATAACTATTAACGGCAACATCAATTTCTTCCTTAGAAGAAAACCTTCGACGCCTTAAATTTGTTTTAAGCTCGTAAAACAACCAGAAGTTACACATCGCTAAATCAGGTGAGTATGGCGAATGCTCTATTACTTTTTTATTTTTTTTTTAGCCACAAACTGACAAGTGGTGGCTGCCGTATGGAAAGATGCATTATCATGATGTAACATAATCCCCTGCTCTGGCATTCGACTAAACACCTCCAGCAAACATTTAGCTCTAACCGTCTTCTGTCCCATTTAACTTAACAGCCTTCACCAAGCCTGTGCATTTAAAAAATATCGCATACATAACTTTTTGGAATGTTTGTTGCTTTTTGGTTATGGTAGGTGTTTCTTCATCTTCGAGAAACTATACGTAACTTTCTTGGCAGGTAGGTATGTCGAAAAACAGAATATACGTTTCGTCACCTGTTACAATTTTGGAAAAAATTTGGAGTCTCTCATTGTAATAGCGGATATGTTTTCATCGATAATGGCCATTGGAGGACGTCCTGCTCCTTGTTGATGCTCAACAAATCTTCTTTCACGTTCAAATTCTTTATACCAGCGGTAGACTGTGGGTGCTTGTTCACTAAAAGTTGAAATCTAAACTCTGTTTACACTCACTCGCGTTTAACCTTTTTTAAAACTTGTAGTTAACACGTTAAGCGCCGCAGCGGCCCGTAGGGACCGCTACCAATATTTCTCGTAGGGCCACGGCGGTCCCTAGGGACCGCTCGTAGTTGAAGCAGTTTTAATTCCGTATAGGCCAGTGGACCGCTGCTTACATTAGTTAAATGTACTGTATGGACCGCTCTGGCATGTGGAGAACGTTCTGCAGTGCGAGTTTTTTTATTTTTTATTTCGTTCATTTTTTATTGATTAAAAAAGGAAAAATTGCTGTTATTGTAAATAAACAATTGTATCATGATATTTATAACTTTTTGCTAGTATACCCATCATAACATACCTAAAAATGCTTAAAATAGTTTTTGGCCCAATAAGAAAATTTCAAAAATTTCTCGTGGCGCTCAATGTGTTCATGATTCCAAAATGTTCTCTGCTTAATTCCATCATTTCAGCTGCAATATTGCCTTGAAAACTCAGTATCTTCAGTACTAAGCAACAACATTTTGAAAGCTGAACACCAACTATCAACTCAGGAAACAAGTGAAATTAATATCTAAATTTTGTCTTTCTTGGCCTACTAAGTTTTTTCTATTGTCAATAATATTGGCGTTACCCTAGTATCTAATATGCGATGCGTAGAGTTTTAGAAAACTGGTAAGGTGGCATCCTATTGGGGGGGGGGGGACAAAAATTACAATAATACTCCACCTGCCCAGTATATAGGTAAAGATAATACAACAATGTATTGTATGTATTGTCGGTAACCGCATTTTACCTTGCGTAGAGGCTGGTGCTCGATACCGTCGTGTGTGTTGACCTTGTTACTCTATCTTTTAGGTCTGTGGTTATGAGTAGAGCACAGTTAATTTGGTGCCCAACAGTGAATGGTCTCACCAAGCTTGGTTCAAATTGCCAAGGCTGCGGAAAATTCTGGCCTCCGTAGGATTAGAACTGAGGATGCAAGCCAAACGCCTACCCAACTGCGCTACGGAGCTTCTTTTACTGCTAATGTATGTAGAACAATTACCAATCAAACTTTTGATAGATGATATGAATGTAGGAACTGATACTTGTGTTAACTAACCCACAATTTTTTTAAATCAAGCCGGTTTCATCTTCACAAACTACTGAACAAAAAAGGATTTACGGTGTATTTATTTGATATTGTTTTGCAATATAATGCATCTTACAAATATATTTTTTTTGTTATATACAATTATTATTCTAAATTGGTATCTAATTAAAATAAATTATTTAAGACTTTATTGGAATCATTGTTAGGCACTAATAACTTTACCTGTATGTAATATACTACAAATTACACAATTATCAAAATTGTACTAATAACTAAAATAATATAAACTGGTCTAAAATGAAAATCAAATTTATTGTAACCATCAGAAAACATTTCCTGTCAAAGTCTAATTTCCTAATTTTATTTTTTTCTTTTGAGCAAAATTATGGTTCAAAATTGCCTGTATATGTTCTTTTCACATATAATCTCATAAGAGCATTAATTCTTTCCGGAAATTTTTTTGAGTGCGTTCCAACAACGTTGTATTAATTTGACCGATAATTTCTGGATATGAATTAATACTCGAATGCAGATTCGGTAAGAAAATCGTAACGACACAAACCCTCAATAGAAGTAATGTCTACCTACAAAAAATTTCCAAGAAATTTTGTTGTTGTCTTGGATACGGCTCGTGAACTAATTTTTCTATTGGTCATTAAAGAGTGTCGTACGATTTTCAGTGATAAATTAAGAGAAACATCAGTTTACTGTATTCAAATGTTAATTACAATCAATGGATGGGACGTTTGTTACATCTTTCATTCCATTCCCTTCAATCTGCATCAGATAAACCATTTGAATCATTCATAAAAAATCTACAGCGACAAAGACATCTGCACCTAAATCTGGAATATAAAAACCTACAAAATTTACAACACTTACCATTGCATTGCTATACTATTTGCAATTTTCATTTACTACTTATCACAAGAAACGACACTTCGCAAAGTTAATCACAGAGCAAATATTAATTGTCACTGGCTGACTTAAAACTAAATGTTACAGAGAATGGGTAATCCTTGCTACTAATTAATTGTCTAAACAACTGTGCATGTTGCCAAGCTACATCACCTCTGCCACCTAATAACCGAGCAGTTACTGTGATTGCTTTTGATCCCATCAGTGCATTAGTTTTAAATTGTTCCACATCTGCAATTAAACAATGTTTATATAAGACTTCAAGTTAAATGTTTAGCATCTACTATAGAATTTAGTTAATCATGAAATTTTGACTAACTGGATAATTTTAAATATGGTTATGTTGTAGCCATAGTTAGTTCCAGTGCAGATTATTACGGTTCGCTTTTACGTTAATCTAGAGTATTGCAGTTTTTCGTTTCAGAGCGCATGCTGTACTGGTTTGTCGTCTACGAACGTACTTCTATTGCATGTGCAGTCGAGAGACTTGAACAAGTTGGTCGTGAATTTATAATTCCTGCATGTGTAACAGAATATTTGGTACGATTGGTTTACGGATATATCGGGATGACTATTATTAATTCGTCGAGGACAGTTGATTACTGATTAAAAAAATACAAAATCGACATAGCAGTCATACAGGAGACAAAACAAAAGGAAACCCATATAACGGATATAGGAGATTACACCTTCTTCAACAGTGGGGGACAGGTTTCCTGGTCAAAACCGATCTGAAACACACAATAATAAAGTTCACACCAATAAATGACCGAATGTGCTACATACGACTGAAAGGGAAATATAGGAAAATAAGTATCTTGAACGTGCATGCACATACAGAGGTAAAGGAGGAATTCTATGAGCTATTGGAAGCAGAGTATGAAAAAATCCCCAAGTACGATTTGAAAATGATAATAGGCAACTTCAATGCGCAGATAGGAAGAGAAGAAATATACAAGCCAATAATTGGAAGTCATAGTAAACACATTAAAAGCAACAAAAATGGAAAAAAGCTAATAGACCTGGCAGCAGGTAGGAAGATGCAAATAAGGAGCACAAAGAAATACACAAAGGCACATGGAAAATGCCAGATGTCAGAAATGTGAACCAAATCGACCACGTGGTAATAGAGGACAAACATGCCAAGAGCATAAAGGACATACGAACATGCAGAGGAGCCGACGTAGACTCGGACCATCTCAAGGTAAGAATACAAATTAGTCAAGAAATGCACAAAGAAAGCATGACAAAAGAGAAGAGAAGATACCAGAATATTAAAGCACTAGAAAACGAAGAGACAAGAAACAAATACGAAGACGAGATAGAACAAAGAATAGACCGAAGAGAGCTGACCAACGACATAGAAGAAATATGGAGCAGCATTAAAGACATAGTAATACAGTCAGCAGATAAAGTACTAGGACATAAAGAAAAAAGAGGAAAAAATGACTGGTTCGACAATGATTGTAAAAAAGCAGTAGAAGCAAGGGCAAAAGCAAGGTTAGGGATGCTGGAAGAAGGAACAATAGAGGCTAGACAGGAATACGAGAAGACAAGAAGAGAAACCAAAAGAACATGCAGAGAAAAGAAAAGAAAGCAAGAAATAGAGAAAATAGAAAAACTAGAAGAGTATCACACTAACAAAGAGATAAGAAACTTTTACAAGGAAGCTAGAGAAGTAAAAAAGGGTACCAACCAACCACGACCTACTGCATGGACAAGGATGGAAACCTAATTGGAGGGCAAAAGCAAACAACAGAAAGATGGGCAGAATACTTCACAGAGATGCTTAACACAGAGGATGTGGCGACAGAAGAATACACAGAAATGGAAACCCAACACGAAGAGCAAATAGAACCACCAACCCTGGAAGAAATAACAGAGATCACAAAAAAACTCAAAAACAACAAGAGCCCTGGCAAAGACGGAATACAGGCAGAACTAATAAAATATGGGGGGACGAAACTATGTAAACAAATACACATACTAATGAAGGAGATATGGAAGAAGCAGATTATGCCCAATGAATGGATGATAGCAATATTGTGCCCAATACACAAAAAAAGAAACAGACTTCAATGCGAAAATTATAGAGGAATCGCCCTACTGGGTGTGTTATACAAGATCCTAGCCAAAGTAATCGCAAAAAGATTAAATCCCTACATAGAACGAATTTTAGGAGAGTATCAGTGCGGTTTCAGGCATAGCAGATCGGTCACGGACCAAATTTTCACAGTAAGGCAGATACAAGAAAAATCTCACGAACGCAACATCCAGCTATACGCAATTTTCATAGACTACAAGCAGGCGTACGATAGCATAAGGAGACCGGAACTTTTTAAGGCACGGAAAGACCTAGGTATACCAGGTAAAATTATAGAACTTGTCAGAATGACACTACAAGGCACCGAGAACCAGGTACGAGTGCACGGATGTACATCAAGGAGTTTCAGGATAAACGGCGGGCTAAGACAGAGGGACCCATTGTCAGCAATCCTTTTCAATTTGGTACTCGAAAAAATAATAAGAGACAGCAAAATAAACAGACAGGGAACAATAATCAAGAAATCACATCAGTGCATAGCGTACGCAGACGACGTAACCATAGTTGCTAAGACAAAAGAAGAGCTAAAGAACCTAATTAAGAAAGTCGTAAGAACATCGGAGACTTTTGGGACTAAAAATTAACGAAACAAAAGCCAAGTATATGATAATGAAGAGAGGAGAACAAACAACAAATGACCCACTAAAAATAAGAGACGAGCAGGGCAAAGAATACAAATTTGAAAAGGTGGAGCATTTCAAGTTCCTAGGAAATTACTAGTGACAACGATCAAAACAAGAAAGTGGAGAGGAGAATAACAGCAGGAAACAAAAGTGCGGGCGCTATGCAAAAAGTGTTAAGTGCAAAAAATGTGTCGAGGAAAGTGAAAATAAAAATTTATAAGACCATAATAAAACCAGCAGTGGTTTATGCAAGTGAAACGTGGGTGCTAAATCAAGAAACACAACAAAAACTCGAAATATGGGAAAGAAAGATATTAAGAAGAATATATGGAGGAAAATTCGAAGAAATAGGGTGGAGAAGAAGGACTAACCAGGAGCTAAAAGATTTATACACAGAACCAGGAATAATAACGATCATCAAAACACAAAGAATGAGATGGATTGGCCACATTGCAAGAATGACAAACGAAAGAGTAACAAAGGAAATATTAAAGCATGGGAACCAAAGATGAGAGGAAGACCGCGAAGAAAATGGATGGAGTGTGTGGAGCGGGACTTGACAAAACTAGGAGTGGACGATTGGAGGAACAGGGCGAAAGACAGACAGAAGTGGAGGAGAATCGTCAACCAAGCCAAGGGCCTAAATGGCCTGTAGCGCTAAAATATATATATATAGTTGATTACTCGCAATTGACTCATACATTTTATAGGAACACGATACCACGAGGAGTTGAAGCAAGCAGTTTAGGTCTGAGCATTTCTAGTTTAGAAAGTAAGCAAACGTTTTGCTGCGTTTATTGCGTAGGTAGGATTTACTCTAGATTCTTCGTTAATTTGCACTTGTCATATAGCATTAGTAAAAGTTGAGATTCACACTGTAAAAGTAGAGTTGCAGTTCCACGTGAAACATCAATAATTCTGTTTTAACTGGGTTCGTTAACTACTTATAAATAAACAGTATTGTGCCCATTATTGTATTTCATTCATCTGTAATTTAATATTACAGAAGGCTAGATCGGTAGACAAGAAAAATCATTCCTCAGAGTTGGGTTCCCCGGGTTGTTAATATTAAAATTCGTGTGATACGCCACTGGGTATAAATTTACTTCAATCGCGCAGTGCTATGCTGTCAAAATCCTACACAAATCGGTTTATTTGTTGTGGTTCGTGTTTTGTGATCTAAATTTAACAACAGGAGTTTTGAGCATTCGATAAGGTAATTTTTGAATTCTGGCGCCTTCAACTGCATTAATCTATCTTTTGTTTGCAGGCAAAACCTCCACTTGATTGTTATACGATGCCAACATGCAATTGTTTCTCCTAACCTCAAATCTGGATTTTATGCAATTACTGGATATTCGCTTTTAATAGATGCTTTAATCTACCTGGATCTCTGCTCAGTAAGACGTGCTCTTGTTAGAATTGTTGCTTTCCGGTTCCTAACACCGATACTTTGATCGCAATCTAACCTGAGTTTTCTGCAGTGCTGCGGTAACTCGTTTGGACAGCGTCTCCTGATGCTCTCTGCCTGAAGCTGGGCCCCTGGGATGCTCTGACGGCCTCCTACACACTGGGCGGTTATGCTGATGTTGAAATCTCGGGCTCAGAAACTCAATTGTGCCCGTAACTGATGATCGTAATCTGCACTGGCCCCTGCCGAAATCTTCGGAAGGTGGTAGTGAAGGAAATTATTTTTATATGTTGGAATTTGCTACCCACACGTTCACTGGTGCACTGGTAAAATCTCTACACAATGGTGTAATTTTTATTATAATAAATGAAGTATTTTTATATTAAAATTGCACTTAAATGAGAGACCAAAAACTGTGTCAATAATTAATTTTATTCAAATGTTTTCTCTTCCCTGGTCGTTAATAACAAATGCCTATCTAAACTACAAAAACGGATATTGACCAAGTTCAATACAATAACCTTCTTAACTAATATTCCTTATAACTAAAATTATTTAAAAAATTTCTAATTCTAAAATATTATCTTTTCAATTTTATTTTAACTGTCTCATAGAGCCACTCACTTTGTATTATTTAGATTGTCTTTTCACTCTCGCGTAATTACACTGACTTGTTTTTAAAATAGTCCACTTCCTTCACTAATTTTGTTTCACATCCTGCTGTGTGTCCTTTTCCTTGTATTTTTATCCACTGTCTACTTTTCCCAGATTTTCAAATATTGCTGTCTAATATTACAATTGCCATGTTCTGCCTGGTTTATGCTCTTTGCAACGTATTATAATAATTGTTCAAACTATTTTTGAACATGGTTTTAAGTGAATAATTTAATATAAATTGTAATCCAGGAAACACGCAATTGGTTCACTAAAGGCAGAACTTGCGCCAGATAAAAGTATGTCAGCTTTCGGTGTCATGATAACAAATTACAATAGCAACGCCTGCAATCAAGCGACAGTTCTTGTTGACAAACAGACGTTGCATTTTTACATGTATAGTATACCGTATGTCAGAAACACGACGCAGCAATTCTACATGTTAGTGTGTCAATCAAGCATTCAGAATTACGCTAGTAAAAATGTGTATGATTGTATTTTTAATATTAGGCCGTAAAAACATGGCGTACATTTTCTGTATATATACTCTGTAATAGGACTTAGATTTTAATATACCTTTAACTACGAATGTGTATATTCATTGATGGGGTTGAACACAGGCTAAAAATTGTTCATAACGGGGTAGTCAGGCCTAGCTACTCTCCCCTATCTCTTAGCAACAAAATAGACTCCATCTCCTGCAAATAAAACTAAACTGGTTTTACAACAAAACATAAAAGGTGTTAAGTTCCAATTAATTTTGGGAAACATCTTTTAACAATAATTCTGCTTCTTTTACCTTTATTTAAAATGCTCATAAACATATCCTATTTAATTATTCCGACATCTACGCTTCATTTAACACGCACATATTATAAACCTTTCTGTGACAGTTCTATTTATTTGGTTTGGCTTTAATTTTGCACAAACCTCTTATTTTTGGCTAATTTAAAATTATCGACTCCAATCTACGAAAAACGAGCTCTGCCCTTTGCCTTTTGTACTCAAATCATTTCATTACTACTGGCATTGCTTTGCAAATGTAATTATGGATTGAAATTTATACGCCAAATCTTGCAGTTGTATGAACTACCCCAACTCTGTGCTATCTGACTTGCTTTATTTATTTGTGAGTAGTGGGCTCAATACCATCTCAGTATATTTAAATCACATGCCATGGCACAATTTACGCCAAATCGAATATCGGTAGGCAAGCATCATACGACTACAGTATGAAAGATTGAATGTATGTTGTATGAACTGAATAGTCATACAATGGTTACAATGTACGTCATACATAAAAATTAATGCACTTTATTCTGTGTAAAACCATATAATTTTACTTGCTATTGGGTTGTCAATGCCAATCATTACTTTAACTTTTGAATAGTTGCATTACTCGATTTCAAAACACTATCAATTATTTAAATCAGGGCTGTCCAACAAGTGGCCCGCGGACCGTATGCGGCCCGCCAGGATATTTTTTGCGGCCCGCGGATCGATAGATACTATAATTTCAGAAAACATTAATCTGGAATATATATTATAAATCATTGAAAACGATATAACATAGGTACATAGAACAAAGTTACAACATTATGTTAGGAAATCGTCCCACCCACCTCCGGCGGAAGGTTGGTGTTGTTCTTCGTCACAGTCTGGTAGTTTTTACCAACACGAATGGTCCTATAGCGATCAGACACCTGTTTTTGATTGTTTTTTAGTAGTGTTTAGTTCTTCTAGTTGTTAATTGTTGTTAATTAATGATTATTTTGACAGTTCTTACTTATCAACAAACGTCATTTTATCTAGCTTACTTACATAAATTTACATTAATTGATGCACATTTTTTTTTTGTGGATATCTCAAGAATGGAAAGGAATTAACCTAAAGTGCATATAATTTTTTTTGTTTAGAATCACCTTTAGAACACATGGTGTAAGTTTGTCGGTTGCCTCAGGGAACACCTTGTATATCTTTTTTATGTTTCAATGGTTTTTGTAATACATACAATATGTATGTATGTATTATCTGTAACCTCATTGACCTTGCGGTGTCGAGGCTGGTGCTTTATGCGCTGGCGTCTGGCGGTACAATGATCAACTTGCCCTGGATTCGGGATACAGAGTTGGATCGTGCCTTTGGTGCTTGCGCAGCAACCATTGTATGAAGTGTGTGTATTGGTGATGTGTTGACCTTGCTACTCTATCTCTTACGTCTGTGGTTCTGAGTAGAGCACAGTTAATTTGGTGCCCAACTGTGAATGGTCTCACCGAGCCCGAATCCAATCACCAAGGCAGAAAAATTCTGACCCCCGCGAGATTCAAACCGAGGACTTGCTTAATGCAAGTCTGGCGCGCTTACCCAACAGCACCACGCGGCTTCTATAATACATACAATATACAAATTTTATATTTATTACAAATCACTCTCAAATTCGCTAAGACACATTCTATGATGCGGCTCTCATAACCCAAAATTTTTTTACAGTGGCCCTTGGGCCACTTGAAGTTGGACAGCCCTGATTTAAATTACCTATGATCCTGTTCGCAACTTCAAATTTAGATCCCCAAAACTCATCTTGTTTTAAGATTCGTATTGTGTAACTATATGCTAACTATATGAACAACATTTCAGGTGTTAATAATTAATATTACCACAGCAAAGTAGCGACGGTTTGGTTATATTGCATCGTATCCCTTACGATTCCAACTATTAGGTTTGAGATAGAAGGTCGTATTACTTTGTCAAACCTTGCTCATAAATTAGACCTTTTAGTTTGAGATTTGGTAAATTGTAACAAATTTTACCTACCCCACTCTCCGACTGAATTTCGAGCTAGCCTTTGAATATTTATTTTGGGATAAATTGATTATCGAGCAATAACCCGTTGCGCTATTGTGCACACATGTTGTCTATCCAACTTTTATTACTGGGAGTTCTAAATTCAATGTGCTAGGCTGTTGCTAAATTTCCTCAGTAATAAGATCAAGTAAATAGTAGACTCACATTAAATAAATGATAGAAATTAAGTGAAAATCAAGATTCCTACCAATTATTCGGTAACTAAATGATTTGCCAGTAAAAAGCCTTCTGGAACTACCTGTAGCTACAAAACAAGTATAATTAAATTATCCAGTTAACAAACTTGGATAAAATTATCGGGTTAGCCAGAATCGTACATTCTTCCGTAAACAGTCCTTACCGGTTGGAAAATTGATGGAAGCATCATCACCTTCAACAGCAATTACCACATTTCCATTTTCATATACCTGATAAGAGAATTTAATATCTATGCTGCTAAGAATTTTCTCAGGATGATCTAGTGAAAACTTCCAACTAATACTGCCGGTTTCAGAACCCTCTGAAATTATACAGCATGGAAATAAAAACACTCATAAGAACAAAACATTAATTACCTATTCGAGCTATATACACCATTTTCCAGTCTTTTTCTTCTTTTCGAAATACATCAACAACGCTGAAAGCACCTGCTTGCCATTTTTCTATTCTACTCTTTACAGTTCCATCGTGTAGCAGGTACTCATACTGATCTAAAGCAGCGGAATACCTTATTGTGATGTTGCCAGCATCTGCATCTTGCTGAACTAAACTCCAGCATAACGGTGAATGCAAATCACTCTGACATTCACCTCTTGTAAGACGCCACGCTAAAGCACCAGAGGTACGGCCTTGCTTATCCCCATCATTTGGTTTTCTAAAAATGTATTTTATAGCTTTAAACACAAGATGACTAGAGGAATTAGTTTACTTTTCAACCATCAGTTCAACAAGTTCAGCAAGTAATCGTTTTGTTAAATATAACTTTCTGGCACCACTTAAGTTCTTCTGTCGATGTTCTCTTAACTTGGTCATCACATTAACTAGTTCCATTTCAGTGCATTGCTTTCTCCGAGCAAACAACTGCTTGTGATGGCTTGAGTAACGCCACGTAACATCTTGGACTTCCTCACTAGAATATGCTATCACATATGACAACTGCTTTCCCCAACCACTTTCATACATAAGCGGGGTATCACACGCATTTTCACACGGATCACAGTGCAGCCATCGGTTTTGAGCAAACGAATACACCTAGCAAGACAATTGCAACAGTATGGTCACGCTGTTAAAAATACGAAACTCACTTCAGTCCAAACATGGTCCCCTCTGTCAACTACATATCGAGCATCCCAACCCATCGCACAGCACATCAGTGTAAATGTGTTGGCCCATTCGCCACATCTTCCTTTCCTTGTTAATAATAAAATGTTAACATCATTGTAACGCGGGAATGGTGTCAGTTGTTGACATTTACTGCATCTATGCATCTTGAAGAAATAATATAATGCTTAGGGTCTTTTACGTTCCATTTGCACATATAATCCCTAAAGTTTATTTGTGGTATTTTTAACTTAACATAATTGTTTATTGAGTTCAACTTTACTAATATAATTCACAATCAATATGCACATCGATACTTTAACTCAAATAAATACCTACCTCTACTCTCTCTGTGTGAACCATCATGGTAGTATCACTACTCATGTGTGAAAATTGAGTAGCTTCTCCACAATACGCACATGCAGGGCTGTCTACCCAACTAAAGAAATCATTTTTAAACCACGCCAGTAATTCCAGAAGCAGCATATCTTGAAGCGATACATTTGGATCTTCACAGTTTCCTTTAACAGAAATCATTTATTAGGCTTTTCGTAACGATTGAGCAAAATAAATTTTCACATCCAACGTTGAGTACTTATAATACAAATAACTGATATATTGTCTCATTAGCAAGTATTTCGTAGGAATAATTTTGATCTCTTTTCATTATCTACAAGCACATACAATAATGTACATTATCAAATAGATATTTCTGCTATGGAATAATGGATTTTAAATTCATTAGATTTTTTCGTGTAAACTCAGTTACACACACTAACCCCCACAAGCAACTATATAAATAGCAAAGCATCAACAAAACTCAATTAAAATAACGATACTCCAGAAGTATTAATTTTTCTCTGGGTTAGCACAGATTAACAAACACAACTGACACTTATTTCAATTGCATTTTGCTTATTATTGCTGCTTGAGTAATCACGTACAGCCCAACTTTACTTCTATGAATGAATTCACTTCACCACTGCAGTCTTTGAAATCAATGGTAGCAATAAAAGACACCCACTTGTTTTGATGACTCGCTATTATTTTAAAACCACACACAAAATACCTAGGTTATGTTTACACAAATTGCATATTAAACTGAGAGCTTAAAATTCTGTGAAAACGGCTGCTTCTCTACCAAATTGGCCCATTTCTATGGTAATAAACAACTGCAGTCTGTTAACAAAAGATTTGATAAGCTAATAAAAAAATTAATTAATATTAACACTTATTATGATGTTACAAACCTAACCTAGAAATATTTACAATTTTGTACGTATTAATTATTAAATAAATCCTCAACACATCTTAAAATTAACCTTATTTTTAAAATTTGGGCAGTTCAATCTATCTTGTATGCTAATTTCAGGTGATTCGATGACAAGCCTTTTTTGCAGTTCACTCATGAGGACTTGAATTTCCGGCGAATTTGGGACCCCCCAATGACCCCCCTGGAAGCGGCACACATGGAGGCAATTCAAACTGTTTCGATAAATTTTACATTTCTTGCATCTCCCAAAAATGAGAGATACAGCAGTACCTCAACTCGAAATCATTGATGCATTCACACAGGACCCCATTCTGCTGTGGCCTAAAACAGTTGCTGTTGTTTTGTCCCCTGAAGAAAATCATTGTAACAAAAAATTACTCGTAGCTGGTTACATTGTATTTTTGACATGTTGCCAGGATGGCTGCGTAAGTCAATTGTAGCTCAGACTGAATGTCTTGTTACTGTGAAAGGCCGTATCTGCACTTGTACACCATTGCAAGTACGCAAACATTATCTTTTTCACGTGTTAAAATAAAATTTAATGTATAATCCGTTCACGATCTTTTTGGGTCAGGTAAGGCTATGACCATCTAGTAATTTTGTTGGCAGAACCTCCGTTGCAACTAAACTCCCTCATGGAAATTGACACTTTTTGTGTTAGGATAGGTTGTTTTCAGTTTAAGGTTATATTTTCTGCATAGGTACATTGTTGCCCGATATTCTCTAGTTTCCACATCGACTCGCGTTCTTTTAAATGTGGTCTGTCCTTTTTAAATTGGAAGTAGCATCGTTTAATGGAAATTTTTTGTTGTAACAAAATTATTTTGGGCATTTTAACTTTTCCTCTGACGGAAATTAAAATTATTTTTACACATTTGATAAATCATTTATTTTCTTACAAATATTAAAATAATAAATCTGGAAATGTGGTTGCAAAAAATGTCAAACCGACACTAACAGAAAAAAAAGTTGCATCCGCTACATCATCGAATCAGTTAGTCCAACATGAAAAGAAAAAATCATAGCCAACTCTGTCCCAAAAAGGTCGTGAACGGCTTATAGCATGTGTTACCTACTACCCATGACAATATTTGGTATGAGAATGCACAGAGTACAAATAGAGTTGATTGTATGGTTGTATTTAAATCAGTTAGAACAAAGTTTACAGTACTTACCTTTCTTAACTTGTTCCTGCAAGGTTCTCAATCTTTTCTGTGCTGAAATTTCTAGCTGAACTATTGGAATGACCTCTTTTGCACGCTCTTGCAAAGCCTTGTCAGCATAAGCCAAAGCCATATGGAAAACCATTTCTATTCCCCGGAAAAACTGATTAGAAAACATCTGCAACAATTAAAGCATCCAGTATGAATATTTTTAACAAGTTACTTTTCAAGCAGTTTGCAGTCGTATTACAAATATTACAAACAATTTTATTAATGGAAACATGCTCCATTATTGACGCTTTCTCATAATTAATTGAATTTGTATTCTTAATTCATAATTTTTGCCAGATATTTCTTTTTCACGGATGTTTAAGAGAAAAACAAACTTCAAATTCATCTGTTTTCGCTCAATTGATCAGCCTTTCATATTTTGTTGATTTTGAACAATAGCAGAATCATCTTCAACTACAGAATTATAAATGTATAGTCCATTTACTTGACATCTGCAATGTCAGTGTAAAATTAAAAAAAAAATGTCTTGACTATACCTCAAAAATAATGTGTTTTTTATTAGACTGTACAGTAATTTAATTGTTAAAATGTGAAAAATAGCAGTGGTGCCAACATAATGTCAGTTTGACAGTGCAGATGTCAAGTAAATGGACTATATATATGACTATTCAACACTATAACATATAAGCCAATCAGATTGCAGACATTTGCTTTTTTCAACCAATAACAGCAGTATATCACTGAATATTGGGCACCATGCAAAATATTCACAAAACAATGTACGTACTCAAAAAATAAATAGTCTTGTTGCGAAGTATCGCTTAGCAACGATGTTCTGTCCTTAGTGATATCGCTAGGTTACGTAACACTAAACCCCAACAAACTGTGTGGCTTGTTTTAAAAATTTTAAAATGCTGCGTTTTGGAAGTATTCCGCTGAATTTAATTGAGAATGAATAATTATATTAATTGGTGGATTATTTTTCAATAAAGTTAATCGTTATGTATTAATATTGTTAAATAGTCGTCCCAAATACCACTCGAAGTGGATATATTTTTTTAAAATATTCTGCCATTTCCATAGAAATTATTGCAAATTTCACTCAACAAAATCACATTTAAATGTCACTCGCCTTCGGCTCGTGACATTTTTGATGTGATTTTGTATCTGAAATTTAAACGCAATCATTTACATGGAAACGACAAAATATTTGTCAAAAATATATCCACTGCTTGTGGTATTACCCTTGATTATATTCATATTCATACTTCTAGCATTACCTTTGATGTTAAAAGTATTTAAGTTATCGATAGATGAAAAGTTATATGAATATTGTTAAACAAAATTATGGTTTCTGAGTGCTCTAATATAACTATGAAAATCTCTAGCTTCTTTATGGCGTTCTCATATACTCAGTGACATGGAAATTGCAACACCAAGACAGGGTGGGAATTTCCCAACCAAACTTGGCACAAATGTTGAGCTAGTAACAGGTAATAATTGATAAAATTTTGGGATCAAGTCGACATGCAGTAATACCATATTTGGGACTCGTGCAGTTGTTTTAAAATTTCACAGTCGACGTATTTTTTTCGATTTTTTGTTCCTTTGATTGTTAATATTAACTTAATTTCGATTATTATTCTGCTCTTTCATGTGTTTTGAGAGTGTGATTATGCCTAGAGTAATGGTTGAAATTCCCGTCAATTGAGCGAATTCGAGAGGGGTCAAAATGTTGGTTTATGGGAAGGAGGTTTTTTGTTTAGAGAAATTACAAACCGTGTTAACCGAAGCCAAACCACTGTTTTCCAATGTTATCAAGCATAACGTGGTGAAGGCCAAGAACGATGCAGAAGAGAAACTGGAGATCAAACACGGATAAATGATGGGCAGTACTGCCGTCTTCAGATAATGGCGCTAAGGAACCGATTTTACAGTACAAGTTCAATTGCTGATGAATGGTTTAGTAATGAAGGTGGTCTTGTAATACTCCGAACGCTTTACCGTCGTATTCGGCCTTTGGTTTTGATGTCGTATTTGCCACATCTTGTGTTACCCTTAACTCCTTTAACATCGGCAGCAACGTTTGGGGTGGTGTAGGCTATGATTGAATTAGCACTTTGAGTGGAACAGAGTGGTGTTCAGTGATGAGTCTCGACGCGATGTGGGGAAAGGCGCTATCTTCAATTCTTTGTTGAAATATCTGTGCATAGAACTATGGGGATTATGGTATGGGCTTCTATTGCTCATGGAAGTAGGTTACCTTTGGTGTTCATCCGAAGTACTATAATTCCCGCCCCCATGTCGCAAAAGCTTCTTTAAACTTCTTTCAAAAAGCCCATGTTAACCTACTGCTATGACCTCCTAGATCTTCTGATTTGTCACCAATCGAGCATATGTGAGACATCATGGGGAGAAGATTGAGGAACCTAGCCAATCCTCTGCACACAGTGGAAGCTCTCTGACATGCATTGCAAGTTGGTTGAAAGACAATACTTCAAGAAGACATAAACCACTTACTGGAATCTATACCACGAGGAGTCAGGGAGTGTGTAAATAACAGGGGCGGAGTAACACATTATTAAAAAATTTATTTAATTCTATTTCTTTGAAAATTGAATCAATTATAACCTATTAGTAGCTCAACATGTTTGCCAATTTTGGTTGTGAAATTCCCACCCCTTCTTAGTGTTGCAATTTCCATGTCACCGAGTGTATTATTTATAACATGATGGGTATTTCACCACACTAACCTATTAAGTCTACTAATATTAGAGCGAAATATGATAGTGTTGCTGAATGAAATTATTAGTTAAATTATGAACCACAGAAAATAAAAGTGAGATGGAAACAATAGAGAAAAAGACGAAAAGAAAAAACATTGTTATTGCCAAAAAACTGGTACACATTCGCTGGTAGAAAGCCATTGTGCCTACTGACTTTTGGTTTCAGGCGTGTAGTGATAAACTCGCCGCTCCTCATCAAAGACAGATGTTTGGCCATGCTTGAATTCATTGAACCCGTATCTGATGGTAGTCATCAAAGGTGCATGGTCCTTATAAACTGCATGCAACTTTTCTTTGATTTCTGCACACATTTTCCCATCCAAAAAAAGAAATCGAATCACTGACCGGTATTGTTCTTTTTCCATGATTGCACAAATACATAAACTTGCTCACTTTCGACAGCTCTCAAAACAACACCACTCGATGAATATCAAAACAACAAATAATGGCTCGAAAACGGAAGAAAATGACCCACCAAGCTACAGTAAAAAATGACTTCCGGGATTGGACCGTGTCATTATTGAGGTCGAAAAATTCAAGCGTTTCTCCCACTTTGGTAAGGGGCTTCATCAGGAAGAAAAAGCAAAAAGAACACGGTAACTCAACGTGTTAACCACACCAGAGGCAAAACTCTTTTGCAAGAGAAGGTATAGAAGAGCACGGTAACTCAATGTGTCAACCACTTCAAAGACGAAACTCGACTAACGATCGGAAAGAGAAAGGTGAGAATTTATAGGCAAGCGCCATCACGATTCAGTGGCGGTGGGCGGCGCTTAGGAATTAGCACTTTCCACATAGAAGGAAAAGGAAAGCCTTCGTCCCAACTGAGATTGTTAGGGTGTTTGTAAATCTCAATGGTTTCGCGAATCTTTCTGCTAAAGAAGAATGGGGATTTGCAGATAATGGAAGTTTCATCAAAAAGGATCTTATGGCCAGTATCGCGCTGGTATTCGGCGATGGTGCTCAGAGATGCGAGTTTTCACTGAACGTCCTGTTTCACCAATGTATACAGCATTACAAGAGCAAGGGACTCTATAAATACCTTTAGAGGACATAGTGTTTAATTTATCTTTAAGTGAAGGAAGAACCTGTGAGATTTTGCTCGGGGGTGTGAATACTGTTTTAATGTTTTGTTTTCGAAGAAACTTTCCAAAGCGATCGGTGACTTGGTGGATATAGGGAAGACATACTATTGCTGCAGGAGGATCGGTTTTTGAAGGTTTCTTTCTACCCCCTATTTTTCCTTCTAGAATTATTAGTTGTAGCATTTTTTACTTTTAATTTCTAACAATATATCCCAGGTAAGCAGTTTTCCTTTGTACATATAATTAAGGTGAACAGTTTGCAGTCTTTATGCATTCTTGTTAGCACTTCCTTGTTGGTCACTCAGTCTAGGGCACTCTTAATAAACGCCTGTAGCAGACTTATTTATGAAATGTTTTAATTTTTACATACGAGTTTAAGGGTATGAAATTAACAACCCTTATAATCAAATTTCTTATAAAAAATATATACCAAAAAGCTTGACGTTTCAATTTTTTTTTCTCGTTTAGTTTTTCATGAAGCTAACAGTTTTTATGTAGAAAATTAAATTCGTTATGATGCAAGGCACTTTGCTGAATAACTGCGCCGTGCATTGTGATGTATTTTGATTTTTACTCAAAAAATATGAGTGACGAAAAAACTAAAAGAACTAAGATTTTATATAAATCAGGCTTTCTAGAATACATTTTTTTGTATAATAAAATTCTTACTCATTAGAAAGTTCCAATATAACCACTTCTAGGGCATTTTAGAATCTCCACGGTCAGTTTAAAATTTCAAATTGTTTGAGATTTTAGAATATCCAAAGTAATTTTAGAATTCTTAAACCAATTTAAAATTCTTTGGCATACTGTATATTTATTTAATTTGTTTATGCATACAAATGTTTAAGTTGCTGACTTGCTTATTTTGACAATTTACTTCTTAACTAAATATCTCAATATATAATGTAAACACTTTCCACATTTGTTTTCCAGCCCTTTCTATTGGTTTTCCCTTTTTTCCAAAACTTTCTTCATCCATTCCAGTCCAGCACCGTCTTCTCCTAGTATCCTATATACGCCCAACGGGTTATTTCCCATGCCCTCACAGTTGTAAATTAAGTGTATAATAGTTTCCTCGCTTCTATGACATATTCTACATTTCTTTTCTTCTCTCTGTAGCCATTTTATTTTACTTAACTCTTCATTTCCACATCTGAATCTTGCTATTATACTCTGTGAGTTTCTGTTTCCTTTTCTAATCAGGTATTCGGGTAATCTGTTATATTGCACTATGTTTCGATATATTTCATATTTATTTAAGCTGTTGTATCTTTTCTGTTGTTCAACCTCTATCCTTCTTCCTCCTACCTCTTTGGTTAGTTTAGTCCTCTTTCTTACTTCTTCCAGTGATAGTCCTGCTTCTTCATAGTAATTCTTTCTCTGTAGCCCATATCTTGTGTAGTCTCCTCTGCTTTCTTCGTTTGATAATTCTCTTTGCACCTCTATCGCATATTCTCCTTTTGGTCCAGTCCTTATTCGTTCTTCATATCTTACCGCCCTTCTTCCTGCGTCTACTTCTAAGCTGTTTCTGTTCGTTTCTGCCAACACTATGTTTGTAGGGGTTGTCTTCTTTAGCCCTAATGTCCATTTTATGTATTTAAGCATCACTCCGTCCAATTGCGTCGTTAGAGTCCAGCCCCACACTTCTGCTGCGTACAGTAGCATGCTGCGTATTATTGCATCGAAGATTAACATTTTTGCTTGGAAGTTATCGGGGAATTTTCTTCTTCCTATGCCCCAAAGTTGTGCCAGTGCCATTGTTGCTTTTTTCTTCTCGTAATTTATGTGTGTCCTAGTACTATTATTTTCGTGTAGGTAGTAACCTAGGTATTTAAACACTTTCACTCTTTCTATCCTCTCATTTCCCCACTTCCATCTTTCTTCTTTCCTTCTTCCCCTGCTTTTCCTGAATTCCATTATTTTTGATTTTTCTGTGTTTAGTATCAAATCTTTCTTCTTTAGGTATGCTTGTAAATTCTCCATCATGCATCGCATTTCTCCAGGTGTTGTAGCTATCATCGCTATATCATCAGCGTACGCCAGTGTTCTTATTTTTGTTTTTCCTATTACTATGCCTCCTATTATTTCTTTAGCCAAGTGTTCATCTATATCTGATATGTATATATTGAATAATATTGGGCTTAGTGGACAGCCCTGTCTGAGTCCTCTTTCAGTCCAAAATCTTCTCTCCTCTGTGCCTGTGCCTATATAGCTTATGGTTTCCTTGTATATGTCCTGTATTCTGTTTATTAGTATCCTGCTTATTCCTTTCTTTTCCATGTGTTTCCATAGCTTTGCTCTATTTATCTTATCGAACGCTGCTTTCAGGTCCGCAAAAAACACATACAGTTTCTCACCTTGTTTCAACCTCTTTTCAATTGCGTAGTTTAGCACATATAAGTTGTCAACTGTTCCTCTGTTTTTCCTGAATCCCGCTTGGCTTTCCGGTATCTGTTGATTTTCCTCTATTTCTTCTTGTAGTTTTTTCTGTATTATCTTTGCATATAGTTTGTACATAGAATTTAGTAGACTAATCCCTCTGTAATTTCTTATTTCTTCTTTGTTTCCACCTTTATGGATTGGATATATAATGCCCTCTCTCCAGCTGTTTGGTATTCTGCCTTGCTGCCAGATCTCATTTATACATTTCGTCATGATTTCGGTCCCTTCTTTCTCCATATACTTCAAAGCTTCGTTTTGTATTTTATCCGGTCCCGCTGCTTTCTGTTTTTTCAGCTGCTGTATGTGATACTTTATTTCTTCTTCTGTTATTCTCTCCGTGGTTGTTATTACTTCTACCTCTTCTTCCGCCGTTCTTTTATTACTCCCTTCCAGTAGTTCTTTGAAGTATTCTGCCCATTCCATTGTCTTTATTCCGTTCCGGTTATTCTTTGGCATACTCGCCACCGTTTTAGAATCTTGAGACATTTTAGAATCTCGAAGATTATTTAAGAATTCTTAACAACAATTTAACTTCTTTTGGAATTTTCTAGGGCGTTTTATGTCTAGTCATTTTAGAATTTTCAAAAAACAATTTAAAATTGATTGACATTTTCTGATCGCCTTAGAATCTCCAAGATCATTTTAAAATCCTCAAAAACGATTTAAAATTATTTGACATTTTCTAGGGCGTTTCAAAAATCTCCAAGGGCATATTTGAATTCTTAGAAATAATTTAAGTCTTTTAACATTCTCTAGGGCGCTATACAATCTCCATGTTCATTTTAAAGTTCTCAAAAACAATCTAAAATTCATTGGCATGTTCTAGGACGTTTCGGAATCTCCAAGATCATTTTAGAATTCTTAAAAATAATTAAAATTCTTTGACATTTTCTAAAGTTATTTCGAATCTCCATGTTAATTTTAGAATGCTTAAAAACAATTTATACTTCTCGTCATTTTCTAGGCCGCTTTAGAATCTCCAAAGTAATGTCAGAATTCTCAAAAATCATATAAAATCCTTTGGCATTTTCTCGGTCATTTTAGAATCTTCACGATCATTTTAGAATTCTTAAAAATAATTTGACATTTTCTAGGGAATTTCAGAATCTCCATGTCTAACGTCATTTTAGAACTCTTAGATATAATTTAAAAGATTTTTTTACATTTTCTAGAGCATTATAAAAACTATCAAAGTTCATTTTAGAATTCTCAAAAACTATTTAAAATTCTTTGGCATATTCTAGGGCGTTTTAGAATCTCCAAGATCATTTTAGAATTCTTGCAAACAATTTCAAATTATTTGATATTTTCTAGGGCGTTTTAAAAATCTGCAAGGGCATTTTTGAATTCTTAGAAACAATTTAAGTCTTTTAACATTCTCTAGGGCGCTATACAATCTCCATGTTCATTTTAAAGTTCTCAAAAGCAATTTGAAATTCATTGGCATGTTCTAGGGCGTTTCAGAATCTCCAAGATCATTTTAAAATTCTTAAAAATATTTAAAATTGTTTGACATTTTCTAGAGCTTTTTCTAATCTCCACGGTAATTTTAGAATGCTTAAAACAATTTAAAATTCTTCGACATTTTGTAGGCCGCTTTAGAATCTCCAAGGTAATCTTAAATTCTCAAAAACCATTTAAAATTCTTAAAAATTATTTTAAAATATTTGACATTTTCTTGAGCATTTTAGAGAGTCTCTTGGTTGTGTAATCTCCAACTCTCCCATATGCGTTTGTAAAAATCTTGATCGTTTCTCTCTGCAGGAAAATAAAACGAGCAGATCCAGCCTCCGAGGTGCGCCAAAAACTACCAATTTTTGACGTTTTGCCGTTTTTGACACCATCAATTTGCAAAAACCCAATATCCTTTAACATTATTCCAACGTTATTTAACATTTTTAACTTTGTTTGCAATTCTCAAGTTCGTGTCTGAATTTAGGAGCAATTTTTACCATTTTCACAGTTATTTTAAAATTTCTAACATCACGTTAATATTTCGAGGTCGTTTTAAGAATTTCTAGAACATTATTACATCATCATCATCATTATCATTCCTTTTTGCTCCTGTAGAATCATAGCGCGTCTTTCGACGATTCTTTAGCATTTGGTGTTTTCACCTATATGTTAGCAAAGTTGCCAGCTCTGTTTAAGCTCTTTAATTTATTACTGTTCATCCTTATCACCATTTTCCTTTCGTTGATTTACTATACTGCACACATTGATTCACATAGTTTCTTCCATTCGGTTTTGTCCTTAGCCTTTTCTTTCACTTCATTCCATTGTAATCCTTTATCTGTGAATTTTTTCGGACTTTTTCCACTGTCTAGGGTGTAAATCACACAACGTTTCGGGAGTTTTGATCTACTCCCGTCTTCAGGTGTTCCTGGTTAGTCCTGCCACTCTAACCACTAGGCCACCACATTTTATGAGGAAGGTACCTTACACCTTAGGGTAGAAAGGTCTAATGATTATATATACCGGGTGTCAACGAATTTATTAGACAAGTCATAACTTCTAGAGTAGTAGGTGTATCAAAATGATATTTGGTATAGGTAAATGGTATAGGGAGAGGAAAGTTTTCGCATATTTTTCACTTTCTGGTCACTTCCGGTTTCACCGGAAATGGCTCCAGTTTCGAATTTTTAAATAGAACACCCTGTATATTTTTGCATATTTGGATTTCTGAGACAATTTTGGATCAGCATGTGACATTTTAAAAACTTATCCATGGCGCACTTGACAAAAGTAAATAAATTATTATCTAGTATTTTGCTTAGAAATATTTAACTTATGAGCTTATTTTTAATCCAATCGCAAATAAATTAGTATCGTTAGATTCGCCAAAAAATTCTCTTTTCGGAAAGTGCTTGTCAAAAAAAGGTCGCCATTTGAACAAAAATAGTTAGACAAGAAAACGTGCTTTTGCCAACTTGTCTTATTCCTATCTATCATACTAATCACTCAAACTTTGCGATTGTAATTTTCTGACATCACCTGAGGTCTTTAGATTAGTTTGCGTCTGATCATGGCCACCTAGATGCCATATTAAAACTGGCTCTAAAAAAACAAGTAGGCTTAAAAACTTTTTAAAATGTCACATTCTGATCCAAAATTGTCTCTGAAATCCAAATATGCAAAAATATACAGGGTGTTCCATTTAAAAATTCGAAATCGGAGCCATTTCCGGTGAAACCGGAAGTGACCGAAAAGTGAAAAATACGCGAAAATTCTCCTCTCCCTATACCATTTACCTGTACCAAATCTCATTTTAATACACCTAATACTCTAGAAGATATGACTTGTCTAATAAATTCGTTGACACCCGGTATATGAGGAAGGTTTCATATTTCTAATTCCCCCTACTATTATCGGAGTGACTAATCGTACACATAGTATGTACGACTAGCCCGGACGCTAGTCGTACACCCCATCTGTACGGCTAGCCCGTCCGTTTTAATCGTACACACACTAGCTCCTCGCTCGCTAATAAATTACAGCTGTTTACGTGTAATGAGTACCAGTTAGTTGACCGTGTAAAAGTGAAAAGTGTCCCACTATAGTACCTATGCAGTTTGACCAACATTATCAAGGTATCTAAATCTAATAATTATTTTCCAGTAGGTAATGTTATACAATTGCAACATGTCTAACCTCAAAAATACCGTTGTTTGTAGAGATGTAACCAAACACGTACCTCAAAATTTGTGTCACCTCGCTTCGTCAACGTGCTAATTTGTCAACGTGATTGTCTCGTCTGGCTAAACTTGATAGAAGCCCAAAAGAAAGGTTAGCTCTAATTATAATTTCATTAATCAACAATTATTAGGTATACCAAAATATTGTTGTTCACAAAAACGTGATGTAACTACATCAGGAATCTCAGAATTTATCTCGTCTCACCTCCTCAATGTGCCTTGTACATCAAGATTCAAAATGTTATCAGTCGGAAATACTTTCGAAAGTTATGAGGATTGGCAGCTCAGTTTAAAAGAATATGAAGATAAGAATTTTATATATTTTTATAAAAGAAATAGTCTAACAATTTCCGAGGCAAGAAAGAAGAAAAAGAAAAAGGCAGCTAAGTGTAGTGATAACGTACGATACTATAAAATTGATTACGCATGTGCTAAAGGAGGAAAAAATTTTAAAAGTGAATCAAAAGGCCAGAGAAGACATAAAACATTACAGGATAATTGTCCAGCGAAGATCAAAATTAATATCAACGACAATTGTCAATTATGTATCACGGAAATTAACAATGAGCACAATCATAGACTTGAAGAATCCTCTTACAAATTTATGGCCAGAAATCGCAAACTAGATAAAAATGACAAAGAAGAAATGATGCACCTAATGCAAATGAAAGCTAACTCTAAAGATGCACAAAGTTATATTATGTCAAAAACTAACAAAGTTGTAACATTAAAAGATATTAGAAATTTGAAGTTCATTGCTAAAGCACCACTAAATACAAACAAATTAGAACAAGTTATTCCAAAACTCATTCAGGAAGGTGACTCAGTGAAAATTCTTCGAAATAGTGACAAAAACCTGATAGCAATTTACTACCAAGACAAAGCTATGAAACAAATGTTCAGATCATTCCCGGAGATACTTATGTGCGATGGTACATACAAACTCAATAATTTGAGAATGCCATTATATCTACTACTCGCAGTTGACGGGAATGGACATAGTGAAATAGTGTGTTCTTTTTTGTTAGCCGATGACGACGAAAATACTTTGGGTGAAGTGCTACAATTATTCAAAAACGAAAATAGCAACTGGGAAAATACAAAAACTGTTTTCACTGACAAAGACATGAAAGAACGTCATATTTTCAAGCAAAAATTTCCAGATGCCACATTGCTGCTGTGCTTGTATCATACCCTGAGATCTTTCAGAAGGGAAATTACTACGGAAAAGATGAACATTTCATCTGCTCAAAGAGAGCAATGTTTGACCTTGGTGCAGAAAATTGCCTACTGCCATAGTGAACAAGAGTATAAAGAACTGTACCAGCGCTTGATCAACCTAAATTTTCCTAAAGTCAGAGACTATTATGAAAGAAGTTGGCATAATATTAAAGAACAATGGGTTGATGCCTATCGTCGTCATTGCCTAACATTTCGAAACAGAACGACGAATAGATTAGAAAACATTAACCAAAAACTGAAAGCAGGTATTGAGAAATTATCTTCTTTGGATCAGTTTTTTTACAGATTTTAAGAAGGTATTATCATCTTTGCGAATAGAACGAGACAAGGAGGTACATGACTTACTTCTCAAACGTGAAATAATTGATTTCGAGCACGATACCTATCAATGGAAGTATCACAAACTAATCACTCCTTTTGCTTGGAAACATTTGGTCCAGCAATTTTCATCCATGGGGAAATATAAAATTAAAGAAAATCTTGAATTCGTTAAGAACAAAACACACATTTTTAAAAAAACTGAAAATCAGATCATAAGAGTCAATATGAATAATTGTGAATGTAGTTTTTTCAATCAAATGGTTCTGCCGTGCTGTCACATTTTTGCTTTAAGAGAAAAAATGAATGTGAATGCTTATGACGAAACTTTAGTGCATGATCGTTGGAAGAAGAATAGGTATTTGATGAACCACAGAGCAACTGCTAATATAACAAATTTATATGCAAGTGATCCATGCCCACAAGTGAGAATTTTGGATTTTACACCTCCCTCATCTGCAGTAATCAGCGCTAACAAAAAATATTCAGAAGCAGCAAAATTATGTTCCAGGCTTGCTATTGTTATATCTGAGTTTGGTACTGAAAAATATGAACAAAAAATGAATGAAGTCAGGTCACTTCTAAGTTTTTACGAAAGTAATAAAGAAGTGTTAATCTGCGAAGTAACAGAAGAGATTGCAGTCACTGAACAAAATCAGACAGACGAAATTCGCGAGAGTGAAATGGAATGGAATGGATTGGATGAACAGATTTCCGAAAACGAAAACTGTAATAAGCACCTTAATGGTTCCAATAGGAATGCTGTTGATACCCAAAGTCTTGAAGTTGGATCTGATGTTAATATTTGCGATGCAGAAGTAAGTTTTTACGAAAGTAATAAAGAAGTGCTGATCTGCGAAGTAACAGAAGAAACTGCAGTCATTGAACGAAATGAGACAGACGACATTCGTGACTCTGAAATAGAATGGAATGGATTGGAAGAACAGATTTCCCAAAACGAAAACTGTAATAGGTACCTTAATGGTTCCACTAGGAATGGTGTTGATACCCAAAGGATTGAAGTTGGATCTGAAGTTAATATTTGGGATGAAAATGTTAATCATATTCAAAACCAAAGTGAAAAATATGAAATCATACCTGGTCCATCCGCAGAAAGAACTGAAGAACCTCATCTACCAAATACAAATAATGATCATTCAAACAAAACCAATTTGAATAAAGAAATCTTTGTTGAACTGAAAGCTACGAAACTTCCACCAAAAATGGTTCGCTGTGGGCGCCCCAAAGGCCACCTGTTAACAGCTATTGGAGTAAAACGAAAAAGGCAACCTTCTACTGTACCAAAACCATTCAGTTCGAGAACAAAAAGAACTGATCTTTGAATGGCTCGGACTTCAATATGAACCCACCATTCAGTATGATACTGCTCTTTTGCCAGTTGATTCAAGATTAATTAGGTCCGAAATTTTTGAAACTGAGGCGAATGTATCTTTAGTTCAAGAAGATTTTTCGACTGCAGCTTATTCCAGTTTACTCTCTATCTTGGAAGCTGCAAGGAAAAACAACAATTTTTGTTGCCGAATTTGTAGCAATGCTGCAAATGGAACTACTACAATTACTTGTGCGTCGTGTTTTTCTCGATGTCACAAAAAGTGTGCTAACATTAGACGAAAGCCCAAAGGCCATTGGTTCTGTAATGTGTGTAATTCCTAATATTTTAGAATTTAAAAATGAATAAAAATAATATTTCATTTAGATCTTTATTTTATTTCCACGTCATGTTGATCATATTTTACATCTTTGCAAACTTTTCAATAAGTTGTTAGTTAATATATTGACTTCGGTTGATGTGTATACGATTAACAAATAGCGCGCGCTGGTTATTTGTATATACATACTGCGTGTATAAATAGCCCGCGCGCTAATCGTACTTACTGTATGTACTAGTAGCGCACTGGCTATTCGTAAATATTGTGTGGACGACTAGCTTCTAAGTTAGTCGTACATACTGTGTGTACGATTAAAACGGGCGGACTAGCCGTACACATGGGGTGTACGACTAGCATCCAGGCTAGTCGTACAAACTATGTGTACGATTAGTCACTCCGTACTATTATTTAGCCCCAGTTTGAGTTACAGTAAATCATGGATTTAAATATGGTCAACATTTCAAGGTCGGTTTAAAATTCTCGAAGCCAATTTTACTTTCTCACAGTAGTTTTGATATTCTAAAGGTTGTTTTTGGCTAAAATTTTCAAAAGTAATTTTGAGCCTTTCCAAGTGATTTTTAAATTTCTCGTTTTAAAGTTTGGAAGATCTCTGTTCAAAGCCATTTCTAAATTCTGAAAGTCCTGCTGAATTGTAAAGACCACTTTGATATTCTCAAGGTCATTATAAAATTCTCAGTCGGTTGAGTTTAAATATTACTTTAAAAATACTCAAGGTCGTATTGAATTTTAATGAGTCTAGGAAAAATTCTGGCTAAACTGCAGAATCCGGACATACTCCCCTCTTTTATTTGCTTCCCCTGTAAATTTAGTTATGGTTACCAGAGAAACATGGTTAATAATAATTAATATGTAACATGTATCATGTATAGTAATGAAATTTCTATTGAAAATGGTAATGATAAGTGGTCTCTTAATACAACTCTACACGGTTATACTTCTATTTATAACCATAATAACCTATTAATTCTGGACTTGAATTACTTAATAAATAAAAGAACTCAAACTAATGTCACTGTATTGATTTTACCTGAAATATTCATGGAAAATTATGCAGTAATGGATATGACGGAATGAGTTCATACTTTTAACTAATAATATGGATTTTGCTTTTACTTTATTTGATCTTGTTTAAGGTAATTTCTTTGCAATTATAAGTGCCCCATTACTTACTACAAATGTATCTTTCATCTCATTTCGATAAGTAGGTAAGACAATGCTTTTACAAGCAAATTTTATAAAAACACAACTCAATTATTCAGATGATATTACAATAATCCGTAGTGTTTGTTAGCAGTTGTTACAATTGGTAACATGCTACAGCATATACCAGGTAAAAACAAAATAAACAGGATCTTTACTGATTACAAATCCAAAGAAACAAATCAAATTAAATATCTACATGTAATGAATAAATGAACACTACAAGCAGCAGCACACCTTGTTATCACTAAGGCTTTCATTCTAATTTCTTCTATTTCCTATATGTATATATGCATGTGCTGCCTTACATTTCTATACATACTTACATTAAATATATTTGTTTATTCTTTTATTGAATTACTCCAACATTTACAATTCTCTTTTATTTCCCTCTTCTTTTCATTATTAAATGTTTTTATTTCACTCTAAGTTATGTTCTACATCTTTTCACGTTTTTTAAAAATTCATTTTCACATATTCTGAATTCAATACTGGTCAACAGTGAAATAAATTTCCAGTGTGCACCCTGTACAATGAAGCGATCGTCCAAATTTGATTGCTCACATTGAAATTTCAATATCTCCATTAATTTCCAATAGGCCCATCAAATTACCTAAAATCAGTTAATTTATTGAGTTGTGTACAACACAATGATTCAGAAATCTCATACATTTTGCAAACTTACAACATGCTCAAAATGAGCCAAGCAAAATATTTTTATAACAGTATATTTCCATCAATAATGCTTTCTTTGCTTTTAGGTATAAGCCCGATTTACATAAAATACGTTGGACAGCATCGAACACTATACACAAGCAAGTACTTGTACTCAATTAATGTTGCATACATGCTAGTTTTTGGCACACTGGTTTTGAAAGTAACAAGTGAAACAAGGAATAGCGTCATGTCCAACAATTACTATCAATCGAACAAGATTTCAAATATTGGAATAGCTTTCACATACCTTGCAGGAATCGCATATTTTTTCCTCATTTATATCTGTGGTTTCCTTAAAACTGAATCAATTAAAAACGTTCTGACAAGATTCGCCGCTATCGATGCTACATTGGAGAGATTAGGGCAAGATTTGAAATACACAAAATCTGTCTTCTACCAAATTGGAGTTCAAGCAGCAGCACTTCTACTCATCTGCACTACAACAGTGCTGCATAGGGAGAACATCCACCGTGAACACTTCAGAGAGTTATCCACCACGACATGGATCATATTCATACTGCCTCTAGTTATAGTTAATGTAATGGAAAACCAGTTTGCATTTACCATTTTACTGCTGAAGCAACGATTCGGCATGATCAACTTACAGGTGAAACATTTGAACAAGCTTCATCCTGAGAATTTTGCTGTAAAAGTACTAGAGTTTTCAGGTAAATATTTGTTAAGAGCTGATGTGTTACATGACTTAAGAGGTTATATTTCAGTTTATCCTGAACGTAGACCAAAAATTTCAAATAAATCTACAACCCTGGACAAAATCCACACTTTAATGCGGATGCATGATGAGCTCTGTGACATGGCAGTAATTATTAACAAAAATTATACAACACAAATAATAGTGAACCTGGCCTTCCAATATGCAATTTTACTTTTTGCTGTCTTTTATTGTTATTGGATGGTAAGTATATAATAGTTATTAAGGTACTAAGGGCATTATGAGTAAAATAAGAGCCCAAGATTGTTAGTGTACTAACCGAGGGTTTGGCCCGAGGTGTGTACAACAATCGCGGGCTCTTAGCTCATAATGCCCGTGGTGCCTTCAAGGTTTTATGTCCTACCAATTTTCTTACCTAATTCATATTCATATTCAATTCATATAATTACTATGATATAGTATTTAAGATTGATCTAGTTAGCTGATCTAAGTTAGATTTGTGACATTAGCTGAGCTGTCATTAATTTTCATTGTGACAGTGGTGCATAATAAAGTTGTATCCATGGAAACAAATACTGTTAATTTTTCATAATAACCCTAGTGTTCTTATGAAGAAAATAATTGCCCTGGAGCATTATTTTGTATCTAAGATACCTTAAAATAAAGTCATTAATTTCAATTAATGTACTGGTAGGACATAAATAAAGCTTATAAGAACAGTTCCTCTTATCAACCAAACACTTGTTTGCATTTTGCATATAACCATATTCATATTCAGGTTAAGTCTCTTGATTTACACTTTCAGTTTACCTTAAAGCCGTTCTCTACTCTATGCTGGCTGCTATGGTCACTTTTAAAAATAAGTGAAGTGCTTCACATAACTACAAGTTGTCACTTGGCATCGAAAGAGGTGTATTAATTATAAGGTTAAAAATAATATTTTATTAGTGTTGTATTATTTTCAGGCAAAAAGAACAGTTGTCAAGGTTCAAAAGTTACTTTTTAAAGCATGGCCTCTGGAAGTTAAAGAAATGGTATATAGGAATTTTAAATTTTAATAAAATTTATACCTAATATTAGATTATCATTCAGATCAACCATTAATTTAAAAAATTTACATTAAAATTCATCTAATCAAACTTCAACATGTTCACATACAATCACAATATGTAACTCCTCCTGCAATTTAATTTACAACTTCTTGCCTGTGTCGAAATAACTATAAAAAAAATACACCTTTATTTTTACAGCTACAAAGTACAGTAATAGCTATTTAAGTAACAAGGAATGTAAGGCCCTATTAACATATGAGGTAGGCAAGTACAAGCCAAGACGAAGTCGTGGCTTGTTGCCTGCCGAAAATGTTAATAGGCGATACATTCCGAGTTATCTTATTATATTTTTCTCGCTGCTTATCGAAATTTTCCTAGATTTTTGAAAAAATCTTTTGGTTTGTCACCTGTCACCAGGATTCATTTTTGTCAGTCGTGTTACCTGTGAGTGTCACATGTCACATAAACACATGCAATTTATAAACAAAACGTCTAAATCTGCATCTTGCTTTGCTAATTTTATTATCCTAGGAACTTAATAATAATATTAAGTTCCGTTGTCAAGAAAAAGCAGCAAACAAATATAACCACCGACTTACACGTTTTGTTACTAAGGCTGTATCACTAACTTACATGATCAGCAGCGGGAAAAAATGCATCAACTATTATTTTATACAGACAAATGCTTTTATGCATACTAGTCATTAAGCCAGGGGCTTTTGATGTTTCCTCTCTGCAGACTTGGAGTACTATTATATGTTTAGACTCAGCCCAATACCATGATCGCAATCATGCTACTTTCAGTTGCGGTGTAGGTAGACCGCCATATTGGAAAAATGGTCGCCGGTATTGTATTTGTTGCGGGATTTAATATATTTCCTCATTAATGCCAGCTTTAACGCAAAATTTGTACTGAACAAAAATTAAAGAACAACATTTCCTGTAAATTATGTTTATTAAAACAGATATAAGCCTGATTTTGTAAAATTCCTAATTTACTGAATTTTCGAATTCTTCAGGTATCTGTTCTTGTGCTTTTAACCATACAGAATAATACAAAATTCAAACCCTTTCCAAGAACAGATATTATCTTTGATACATACAGACAAATGTCGATAAAAAGTAACGAGGGAAAACAACGAGTTGGTGGTGACTATTTAAAGGCGAAACTTATAACTGCTGGCCACCCAAAAATGGTCCGAAAATGAAAACAATTCCTATTTGGTGAAGAGAAGAAAAAAGAACATTTTCTTTGTAACAAATGCCAGATTAACAGGATCTCCAACAGTTGAATACACGATAATTGTATGTTACTTGCAAAGAAAAAAAATCCCAAGCAAACTGGCACAAAAACCCCTGAATTGAAATGTTGTCAAAAGGAGGTTGCTCTCCAACTTCTACTTCATGCACATCATGTTGTTGAGTACAGATTCAGAAAGATAATTATTAATTCTGTAAACATTGATGTTTCGGTAATTACGCTGTTTACTGCAGAAGAAAAGTGGAAGAAGGGATCAGATTTTCTGAAATATAGATTTAGCAACCGGGGAGCCAAACGCATGAATTTCTAGGCAAGGAAGTCTGCAGAACACAGCCCAAAATGCATATAATTTATGTACTATTTTCTGCTCTACGATATTGCTTTAGTTAATTTTTTCAATGGAATAAATCGTAATTGCAAAAAACGCTCAACTGGACTCGTACGATAGCAATTTTTCCAATATGGCGGCCACAGCCACTCCAAATGTCAGAATATCATCAAGAATTCAACACCTTGAATTATTACAAATCCAACAAGGTATATCATCAAGATGAAACCAAAATCCTATTTTTGGATCCTGGTTCAACGACGATTTGTTCAACAACAAAATTAGAAATGAGATACGTCAAATTTGATGGGATACTGTCTTTAAATTCTCGTAAGACTTTGTCAAAAGTATCCCATCGAATTTGACGTATCTCATTTCTAATATGATCCTTTAAAGCTTCAATATTAACCGGTCTATTGTTGTAAACCTTATTCTTTAAGTCACCCCACATCTGTCATTTTGACAGATAAATCCGTCAAACCCCATATGGTAGAATTTGTCTTTTGAAGGACTATTTGATTCCTCGGTAATATACAGGGTGTCCAATTTAAAATACAAAAGTTGGTATTTTTTCTGACTAACCCTGTACAGTTACAGAAACGGTTTTGTCCTTCCTAGATGCACCGTTTTTACCTATATAAGTCTGGCAATTTTGAAAAATTCATCTCCGGTAGTTTTTGTAATATTTGCTATATTCCAGACTTTTTTTACACCCTGTATATGAAGTTTCAATGCCATACCTCTTTTCGTTTTTGAGATATTCTGTTCACAGACACACCCACAGACAGACAGACAGACCAACGAACAAAAACATGTTTTTTGAGTTCAGGGGACTCTTAAACGTGAAGGTCTGTTGTAAACTCAACTTCGAATTTTGGGATGAATCCAATACCATCTTTATCGTAAAAAGAAGTAAAAAAGCTAGTTGCTGTCTGTAGCTCTTTTTGAAGTATAGTTTAAGTCGCATAAGTAAAATTTTAAATGACAAATTGTCCACTACATACTTTCTATATTTAAAAAATTAAACAAAATGTGCTACACACCTTTCATATAGTAGGAATTTTGGAATTCGATGAAGTTATCACACAGTTTTGCATTTTTTCCCAATATACGGTATGTTCCTGCATGGACCTAACCTTCGAACGTATAAGACTGGAACGAGCATACTTGTAATAACGTAATGTTAAACCGATGGTTCAAAGAAGATCAACAGAGATGGAAATAGAATAGTACGCAAGTATAAGAAGGATAAACTGATAAACTCGAACGCATTGGTAATGCGCAATCGCATACAGCTTTAATGGTTTGGGTAATGGGCTACGGGCCGATTTCGGCAGTACAGCTGACCACAGATGACCGATTTTGTTGTTTTTGAATTAATTTGTGCTCTTGTGAATTTGGTTGTTGTGCTTTGAACAGTGGTTAACGAAAAGAGTTAGTTGCAAGAATGTATTGCTATATTTGTAAAATACGAAACCCAGAAGTTATTTATCACATGTAAATAATTTGCGGCGCATTGAATATTGTTTCGCGCCATCTATATCAAATTTGAAGTTATCAGGTTAGGTTTTCCGTCAGTTTTGACACAGACTGACGCTAAAACCTAACCTGCTAACCTCGAATTTGACATATACTTACAGTGAAAATTGGGGGTGTTCTGCCTCCCTCCGATACCGCTATCAAGGAGAATCCTTACAGATGACACTTATACATGCCTCCAGCAACATTCTCTCAAAAAATAGGCCTTAACTAAATGATCACTAAAAAATGTCACTAGCTCTCCTACTATAATAGTTATAAAATTTACATTATAGAAAAACATGGGTTGGATGTTTGTTAACATAAGTGGATGTGTAGCAACAGAAATAGGAGACAGAATATATATCAACTAAAAATAAGATGTTGGTTTTCAGTTCTTGAACGGCAGTACGAAGCTCATATGGAAACAATATCTCTTCGGCAGTATCTTCACCAGAGCTGGTATTATTAAATATTATTGCAGAATTTATGTAACTTATAGTATTATGTATTATGCAATATCAGAAACTTTGCTAGAATGCTAACCTAACATATTTCGCATATCTGCTTTGACACTAGCAATTTTTTAGTGACATACAGTTGTACTAAAGGTAATCTATACAGCTATAAAAGGTGATTTTAATATTAATTTTGAGATTGACAAATGATATTTAAAGTGAATGACCTTCAACAAATTTGAAATACGTCACTTACACGCCAAAAAATTAAATAATTTGCCTACAGATGTCGCGCCACTAATCGTTTAACTATTCTGAAAGTTAGAGAGAGTGAGAATATGAATGAGACGGCCTGATAAGGACTTTGTCTACGTTTATACTACGACTACAGCAATAGGATATTTCTTAAGGAAATAAGTCAATGGGCTATATAAAAAGTTGTGGCTTTGTTTCACTAACAAATGTGTAAAAATTTTAAAACCGGGAAATAATTAATATCTTCAGTCTGTGCAAATGGGTTAGTTTCGAAATTTTGGTTAAAGTGTTATACAAAGATCCTTTTAGAATTGCAAACATTTGCGATACAAACTGTGGGTAAGTCTTAATAGTTACTATTAAGCCAATGTAACGACACACAAAAAGGATATTTTGAGTCTGCGCAATCTATCTAAACTTTTACTATTTCCGCATAAAATAAATAAAATATACAATTTCTTATTTTACTGTTTTGTATTATATTAGTATTGTATTATGTATACCACTTTTAAAATTACAATATTAATAGTTGGTATTCTGTGCTATGATATGCAACTCTTTGCTAGTTCCATAAAACACGACTCACCAAGAGTGATGGTTGCATGTAGAGTCCCACCAGTGACCTTTCCATCCACCCATTCTTGAGAGCAAACTTTAATTAAGCATTAAACTTTGCTCTAGCTTTCAGCAGCAGTTAATCATTAGTGTTTTAGTAAGGACATGTTTTTTTGGCTTTTGTGTTGCGCAATATTATAGTGTATTGAGTGTGTTGTGTTATCATCAAATCTGATGTTTAAAACTATAACTGGCAATAACTACATTGTGGGCAGCATTGACAAGGAAATGAGTAAATTTTTGTTTTTCCTTGCCATGCCTGTTTTGTATACTGTTCTTGCTGTTCTTTCATTCTTCATTCTATATACATACCCCAACCACCCTAGTTATTTCTCCTGTACTACTGTCCTTATTGGTTTCGTTTTTAAAGTTTTGCTACATACTTCATTCCGAATTTTGTTTCTGCAGGTCTACACACCCTTGTCTAAAACCTATATCTGTTCTGAACCCCGTTGATTCTTCGTTTTTTGACCTTACAATGTTATTGTTGTCTTTATGTCGTGCTGGAATTGTTTTGCTGTTTTATTTCTCTCTTTTCTAAGGCCTTTCATCTTCTATCCTTTTATAATGACCTTTCCACTGAGTTGCCATATTACAAATGAGGTCCTGTACTCCTGTTTTCTCAAAAGCCGTGTTGTATACCCTCAATTGAGTTCTCTAGTTTGTTCCTTAGTCTTGATTCCATATTCTTCCATATATTTTTCCTGTAATGTGATTCCCCTATAGGTTTTACATTCTTTTGTGCCCCCTTTCTTGAATAACGGAACTATTCTGGTTTGCCAATCCTTTGAAGCTACTCCTGTTTTTTTTTTATTTCTTTCATTAAATTTAATCATTTTTTTCCGGAAGTTTCTCCTATAAATTATATAATTTCAGGTGCTATTTAATCTTTTCCTGGCACTTTTCCGAACTAAATCTTCGCTATGGCTTTTCCTAATTAAATAATTGCGGACCTGCGTTCGAAAGAACAAGGGGTAATAATGCGGTTGTCTAATGCGCGATGTTCACCACATCACCACGTGTCATGAATTTGACACGTGACAGCCGGGTGTGACAGCGAGGATACGGAAGCTCTGACCTTCCACCTTGCAGGCCAAGCTCCTTCATGGGATGTTATTATTATATGGCTTTTTTTAATTATCTCTCTTTCTATGTCTTGTTCGTCTTTTAGCGCGTCAATTTCTTTTAAAATCTCTTATTCTGTTTTACTGTTCTTGCTCTAGTAACTCTTTGAAATATTTTTTCCACCTATCCATTATAACTTCTTCTTTCTTTAGTAAAATTCCGTGTTTATTTTTGATTATCTCTAAAGTCGTCTCTTTCTTCTCAATTATTTTGGTGTCCCGTAGAATAGTTTTCGGTTTTCCATGAATTATTTTTTCATTTTGTTTCAAAATTCTTTTCATGCCTCCTATTTCACTTCCTTAATACTTTTCTTTATCTCTGTTCTTGCTTCTTTGTAGTCCTCCTAATCTTCCTTTTTAGGACTGGAGATATTTCTTTCATTTTTTCTTTTTTCTTCCTGGTTTTCATATTTTACACAGTACAAATTAGGTTTTTTCACTCCACTGTACTGTACATCCTTCTGATATTTTCAGAAAACAGTCAAATAATTTAAATTTCTACTAGTTATTTATATATTAAGAACATAATTAATAGATTATTGCACGAGCACAGGCAGTCATCGAAGGCGTGATGCTAATCACATCACCCAGTACACCGTTAACGGTGTGCCAGATTGATTGGGTTTTGTAAAGAGATGTTTCAATGACCCTAATTCGCCGTGTCTCAGGCCAAATTCCTACGTGTGGAATGAAGTGCCCTGTACTTTACAACTTTTATTTTATTTTTCCATCAACCTCCCTATAAAATGTGATGTTACGAACGCATTTACGTACAAAAAATGCCACTTGTTTGGGCACCATTAATTTTTCTTTCGCAAACACTTTTCGTCCGCAAATGCTTTTCGTCCTCAACCACTCTTATAATTCACACTAATTATGACAGTCGACGAAAACATTTCATATGCACTTTGGACAAAAACTGATTTTATGACCTTGCCTGATTGCTTCCCTCGGCTATCGTCTTGACCAACAATTGCAGGTATCATCCATAAAAAGTTAACTTTTCGGCCTAGATACATAAATAACTATTGGTTCATCAAATCGACAAATTTTTAATGATTCAATAGTTTGAGCAGACTATTTTGTCATCGTTGTGCAGGCGCTGTAAATTTTTGGTGCTTGTTATACTCCTTAGCAACTTTATACGCCCCCGAGCCATAAAAACCATATTACGCCCGCTATCGAAGGCCAATCAACAAGCTTATAGTTCCAAAATACAATAAAATAATAAATGATGCCAACAGTGTAACTGCAATTAAGTAGAATGTTAGGACTGTTGTGATAATGCTATTTTATTTTAAAAAAATGAATAAACGGAAGTTCAAGCATTAAATATACCATTTAAAAACATTGAATAAAAACTTAATGAAAAATTATAAAAACTTCACATCAGCTAAGCAATTTTTAAATTTTTAACTTTCTGTCATTTTATTTTATGTAATTTTTGTTTAAACACTATCATCAAGCATTTTTCAAACACTTTGTATAATACTTTTGCTTTCAATTGTATACGTTAGCTAAGTTACAGATACATTCAGTATATATACAATGATAAATTTATACTTAAAAAAATTAATCAATCAATAATATAAGATACATTTTAGCTAGTTATCTTCTCAAAGCAACTTTTGCATCGCAAAGTCAGCTTTACTGTCTGGGGAATATTGACTCTAGATGCATCCTTATTGTTTACAGTAAGCACCACAAGTGAGAATAACATAAATAACTGTAATAATACTTGTTATTTTAGATGGTTGCTGCTGCTTGTACTTATATGGTCATCATGTTGCAGTTTCAGCAGGCCTCGATTCCGATGACTTGCACGGCCAACATTGGTGTTAATGCATCCACCAATATGATGCACTAATTGCAAAGCAAATTTTCTCATAACATGTAACCCAATCACTTGTATATGCGTGACTTTACTTAATGACACACAAGCCTCAGTTTCAAGCACAAATTTTAAAAGTAAAGAAAACCAATAAAGCTATTGAAATTTCAATCGCTAGTTTTACTGATAATCGAAGACATCGGCTTGATTTGACCACTATACAATTCAAATAAAATATTTCAGAACTTACATAATTCAATGGTGGCAAATTTACTGTAGGAATATCTTGTGGAATTGCTGGCAGTTTCGGTTTACGAGAGGTTTTGGACGACTGCGCCTGAAAAAAATTTAAATCAATTTAGAAGATATATACACAGCACCTATACATATTCTTATTTAAGCCTGCTGTTTTGAAAAAAGCAGAATTATAAAATAAAATGATAGTTTTTCTACCGACATTATAGCTTGATGCTATTTTTGTATGGAGTAACTGTTGCGGGTACTGTAAAAACTCTGATTTTGTAACCGAGCTATGATTGGCGAACACAGGAATAGTTTATTGTAAGGTTCACTATTTGAGACTTAATACATTACATCAACTAAAAAAAAAATAATAAAATAAATTTTATTGGCCTTTAAAAGACAATATTTATAACAATGCCTACATGAGTACTTTATGATGCCGAAATACAGGGTGATTCATTAGGCTCTTTACAAACTTTGACAATGAAAAACAAATTTAACTTCATGAAGAAATGTTCATATAAACATTTGTCCTAAGTTATAGCGCTTTTAACATTTTTCTCTTTGAACACTAATATAAGTAATTATAATTTAAAGAAATCAAAAACATTTAGTGTAACAAACAGAAAACAAAATGTACCTACAGTAAATTTCAAAAATTAGTCCATTCTCCTGAATACGTAATTGGCAACGACGAACTAAATTCTCTTGCATGCATAATACATTCATGTTATTTCTAATATGAATTGCAGCATCTTGAATCCCTGCAATAACTGATTGCAATCAGTTATTTCCACAGCATAAACAAGTTGCTTGAAGTAACCCCATAAATAAAAATCGCATGTAATCAGGACGGGTGATCTAGATGGCCAAGGACCTCCGTTACCAATCCATTTATTTGGGAAATGAGTATGCAGCCGTTGGGTCACTTGTCTTCCTCAGTGAGGAGGGGCCCCATAATGCTAATACTACATATCTTGTAGCAACATCATCCTGAAGATCAAACAACGTGGTGTTCAAAAAGTTATGATATCTCTCTGCATTTAAATTTCCATTAAATTCATTTATAAGTAATGTGCTATTAAATAAGCCACCCCAAACATTTACACTAAATCTCTGCTGGAAATTATGCGTTCTGGTTGCATGTGGATTGTCCAAAGACCAAACATGGTCATTATAAAAATTATTAATACCGTCTCTTGAAAAATTGGATTCATCTGACCAGAGAATTTTTGAAAGTTGTTATCTTGGACGTGTTGTTGTAAAATCCAGTGACAAAAATGTAATCGTGGTTCAGCATCTCCATGATGCAATGCTTGTACACTTTGTCGATAAGGATGCAGCATTTCTTGATTTATTGTTCGCCATACAAAAATTTGTGATATCCTCAATCTCGTACTATGCGTCTGGTACTAATTTCTGGTTCTCCAGTTACAGCATTTATTACGTTTTCACGATATTGAACATTTACATCATGCGGGCGAATGGGTCCAGGAGAAGTGGCAGTACCAGTCATGTGAAGTCTTCTAAATGATGTATTGAATATGGGATGCGACGGTTGACGTCTATGAGGAAATCTATCTCGCTGCATTACGAGAATTTCCATTGCAAAGTCCATACACCAACACAATGTCAGCATATTCTTCATTAGAAAATGGATTCATTACTAAGTAAAATGCACAAATACAAAATTTAACAAATCGTAACAGAAAGAATTAATATAAACAAACTATTTTTGACAGGTAATTATTTAAAATGACAGTTACTAAATTTTGTTTTGCTACATCTAGACTACTACGATTTTTCAACTTAAACATTTTGAAAGCGCTATAACTTCTGAACAAAGAAAGATAGGACATACGTTTATCTGAACATTTCTTCATGAAATTAAATCTACTTTTCATTGCCAAAATATGTAAAGAGGCTACTGAATCACCCTGTATAATAGATAATATTAAATCAAAACCTTTCTCAGTAGTAACACAACACACAATTTCTTACATAATTATGTAACGATTATATCAAAACCTCTCTTTATAGGAACATAAATTTCGTCTTATTCTCCCTATCCCATTTGTTATTTTTAAAAATTTTTATTTTTTGGTATATTATCTACTTCATGAATGTGTTTTTTCTCTTACACTTAGAACTTTTAAAGAGTTCAATGCTTTGATTTCCTTTGGTAAACCCATATATATAATACACATATATTGCTGGTAGGGCCTGGAAACTTCAGAAAACATTACGGCGCCGACATAGTCTCACTTATAGTATAACGCGTCTCGTGCGCATGCGTGAGAATTCGAACTCCGCCTTTAGAAGCGAATTTTAAACTTGACCACTTCCCCATTGGGCGGACGACGCCGCCGCGCTTGCGCACAGCTCACCGTATACATCAAGGAGTTGGTTGTTTGTCTCACTTCATCGGCCAGTTTCCCACTCATAGCCGCTAGCAATATAGTAAGTATTAGATATATGGGTAAACCATTGAATATCTGAACACCCTTGAAATACATTGAGTATATTCTGCAGGTGGGACCAAACTACAGGTAAAGGCTATACTATAATTAGATCTTGTATTATAATTATGTAGCTGATTAATATACATTAACTGGGTATTTTAATGTTTGTTTTGTGTAAGTATATATGAATATAAGTGCATATTTCCCGATCTTCCAGTTGCCGATTATTTTTTGTGGGCCTATCTGAAAGAAAGGGTATATGCAAATCGTCCTCGAACCATTGAAGATTTAAACAAGCAATCCGTAACGAAGTAGAGCGATAGATAAAGAACTTTTAACAAGAGTTTTTTTAGGAATTTTCAAGAGTGCTTAAGACAATGTGTGAATCAAGAAGGAGGTCATCCGACTAATGTAATATTTAAGAAATAAAATTTCCATGTTTAAGCTTTATTTTGGTTTAATAAATTGTTGTTCATGTTTTTCTTGACGAAATTTATTTAACATCAAAATTCGTCAGTCAGCCGTGCGCCACCCTGTAGTGTGTAATGTTTTTTTCCGAAACAAAAGCAAATTTGAAATGAATTTAAGTAGCCGATCTCAAGAGCATAAAAATGAGTCAAGAAAGAGATATTTCGGCAACCCTGACTCGCCGAGTCTTAGGTCGTATTCTCATGTGTGGAATGAATCGCCCTGAACTTTACTTTTATTACATTATTAATAAGGTGTAATTATTGTTTTTTGCTTCAGCAATATTTATTTCTTGTTTTATATATACGAGAGGTTGTTTTTTGGGATTTGCTTTAGGTGAATTATCTGTAATTTATAATCACTCAAAGAGCTACCTACCTATTAAGGAGAGCAGGACATTTATTCGGAGTGTTCTGCATTTACCTAAACATGAACGAGCAAGACTTCATTTCTAGTGGGTTAGTTTTCATTATACGGGAAAAAATTATTTGCACTACATTTATTTTGATATTCTCTGGGTTCCTGAAATAGTATTTTATTTGTTCTTCACTTGTAAACATCAATTTATCAAGTCACTGTATTAATCAAGAAAGTTTATTTTAACAAGTTACTAACTTGTAAAATCTTTACAAGTTAACTGTCAGTTTTACAAGCATGCTCATAGATAAATGATAGCGTGCAAAGCCAGAGTTGTCTTCCTTAGTATGTGTCATATTGATGAATTTAGTTGCTTGTCAGTTTGACATTTTGAATAAATGGTAAATTTCTAGTTATTTACAAGTGAGAAACAAATAAAATATTCAACAATACACGCAAGCTAACGGGTTTTACTGGCTTGCCAGTCATATCCTTCTATTCACCAGTAAAAACCCTCTTACCAAGCTAGTAATGTTAAATACTATAAGACAACTCTGGCTTTGCATGCTATCATTTATCTATGAGCACGCTTGTCAAATTGACAGTTAACTTTTAGTAACTTGTTAAAATAAACTTGATCTACGACCACCACTAAAAGTAGGCCTTTTAGCGCTAGCTTGTTTCACCAAAAGTGACGTTTTATGGTTTACCGTGGTTAAAGAAATCAGCTGTTTTACTTTTAGCCCATGTGCTAAAGTGAAGTGAGGTTATAAAACTACAATTTCGAACTGGAAGTGAAGTTGTAAAGTTATTCTAGTTGCTTCTTGCGTTACAGGTAAAGTGTTTTTGAAATAATTAAAACGTTATGAATACAGGTCAGATGTGGAGTATTAATAATTACATTTCGTAACTGACCCTGACTAATGTCATTCGCAAACATTCGCCCGCGCCGCATGGCCTACTGTTTATTATGACATAAATTAGAAGTGTCTAGATGCAAACCTTTGTTAAATCGATATTTATGGATTAATAACAGTAAAATTAAGGTCGTAGATAAATATTGTATGCAACGCGTGCTAAAAGTCGTTTATGCAGGAGACATGTTATGAAACTCAGCCTTCGACTTCGTTTCATAATTTTCATGTCTCGTGCATAAACGTCGACTTTTAACACTTGTTGCATAAATAGCTATTCTTGATTAATACAGTGACTTGATAAATTGATGTTTACAAGTGAGGAACGAATAAATTCTTGAACAAGTCAATAATTGTTCACAAGTGATGAGGAAATCATTTATATTTGAATTAGGGGGTTGGAAGAAAAAAATATTTATTTCTTATAATCCACTTTGTCCCAAATCAATCACAATCTATGACTGCCATAGAGAAAAACGTATTTCTTTCAAAGAAATCCAGTTTTTACAGAACCTCTACCAACTCGTTTTGAAAATCTAAAACTTTCTTCATAAAACTGGTTTGGTTAAATTTAAAGGATTCAACAATTGAGCCCCTAAGGAATAATTCTATTTAGAGATGCAACCGGGTAGCACTTTTTGGAATTGCCGGGTACGGGGTAATATTTATAAAAATTTTAACTCATGCAAGGATCCCAGAAAAAAAATTATATCTCCAAAACTAGAAAAGCTTCCAATATGAAGTTATAGATGAATTATGACTAAAAACCGGAAGTTCAGCACTAAAATTTTTAAAATAGACAGGCTGAATCAAAATAAAATATAAAATAAGCAGTCAGTATAGGAATTTTTAAAAACATTTTTAATTACGACATTTTTAAATGTAAATACAGACAGATCAATAAAAAAACCAATATGTGTTATACATTTGGCAGTACTGAAGTGTATTATCAGTCTCCTATACTCCTATATTGCTAGTAGGGTCTGGGAACGAGCGAAAACATGACGGCGCCGACATAGTCTCACTCTGAGTACTATGCGTCTCGTGCGCATGCCTGAGAATTCGAAGCCATCTTTAGAAGCAAATTTTAAACTTGACTATGAGGTTCACGTCCCCACCGCACGGACAACGCTTGCGCAGAGCTCACCAAGTATGTAGAAGAGTTAGTTGTCTGTCTTACTTACACTGTGACCTCTCCACTTACAGGCGCTAGCAATATAGAAGTAATACATATAATTATGATATAATATACGACAACTGATACAATGATCGCAAAGTTCAAACCAAACTGGAAACTAAATTTACTAAACTCCAGTATTATAGGTAAAAATACATTGTAAATTGTAGGGTTTTCCAACTATTGTGAATGATAATCCCAATGCATGATTTAATTTCTGTAACGAATGGTTTTTACTTCTCGGCAGGTAGCTGCTGTGACCTTCAACGGTGGGTTCAGCTCTTATTAAGCATTTACTACAAGACAGAAATTCTGTCCATATTTCCTATAAAAGGGTATTTATAGAAAAAAACCCATCGAAATAAGTACTTTTAGGCAGTCATTCAACACCTTTAGAATATATTGCTTTAAAAAGAACCAACAGGCATTTATACCTAAAATTGCATTTATGTAAAAATCCACCAAAATAAGCATTTTCCAGCATTTTAGGAATTTTGCTTAAACTTTGGGTCTTTAATTGTAACTTATTATAACCATACTGGAGTGATTAAAAACCACAATACATCAGTATTTTATACAGGATGTTGATATTTGAGATACAAATTTTCAATATTTCAAATGCATTTATTTTATTCTAAAATATTTTCTAATTGCACCTGGTACCTGCCTGGGTAGAAGATTTGCTACTCGGCAAATACCGGGTACCCAGCAAAATTGGCCATTCTAATAGTAGATGGTAAAACATTAAATACATGATAACTTGTCCAAGTTTTTGGAAAAATGAGTTAGTCAGTCATGATGTTAGTATTTGTCAAATAAAAAGACATGGTTCTTACTAAATATCTCATAACTTATGCTTTAAATATTTAGATATATCAATAAAAAGAACGATGGCTGCCATACCATATTTAGTTGCATAGATTAGAATAGAATCTGCACAGAATACACAAGATGGCTTATAAAACCACACTTTGTGTAGTTGCTAACAGACTTTAGGCCTGTATTATGAGCAAAGCCAATACATGTTTTGTAGAACACAGTAATCACTTTTCTCAAAATATACTTGATTCAAATAGAAAATTGATAATAATTAATCTTATCAGGTAGATTATACTTTTACGAATATTATATTTCTAACCTTATAACCTTGATAAAATTTCTAGCAAATAATACAAAAGAATGCAAAATGATTATAGGTGGCTATCAGTAGCAGTGTTACATAATGAAAGCTTGTTTTTTTCCATACCATGCAAAAACAATTCTTTTTGTTCATTGATTTAAAAAAAAAGAGGTAGATTCAGTTCTGATTGAGCCGTCAGTTTGAAGCATAAGACTAGCCTTGCAAAGCAGAGAGTTCATGAGCATCGACTATGGTTTCAAAGCGTTTATTTAATTTCTAACCCATTTATGGTATGAAAAGTAGCTACATAATTTCTTCACATAACACCTGAAAATAACTTATAAAAAGCTTAGTTTACATCACTGCGATAAGTTCTTTATATATTGAATAGATCTCATCGAGAGCTTTACAACAAAACCAAGCACAGTGGTTTTGCTTGTCCAGATAAACCGCGACATTGTAAAAAGTGTTATTTTATAAGGAGCTAATGAGTCACTTTTCGTGACAGATCTGTAAATGTTTCTCGAACAAACGAAGTGAGTCGAGAAACTAATTAGTCGTGAAAACGCTTTAGCTCCAAATAAAATATGCAATTTTTTCTCCAAACGTGGAAATAGCTATCTTCAATTAAACATAATAACTATTCTGCACCATAATACAAAACCAACTTTTATTTTCTTCCTTCAACTAACTTTAAGTAACCAGTTTAGGGATCATTGAAGTCAGGATATAAAAAATAAAATAAATGAGTTTTTGTGAGAAAATTTAAGTTTGAGTAGTAAACACTTTCAGAAAGATGTCAAATATTCATTTAATTAAAGTTAAACGTACTGTTAAGAAAGGTAAACCAAAGTAAATACTTAATGTAAGGATATCGACTAATATGAGTTCCAAGTATATTAAATTAATCGATTTATTACAAGCCTAGTCACATAGTATAAATAGGACCAAAGAAATATGCAAAACAATTTTATGTTTCTGAATTAAAATTTCATAAATTAATACAACTTCAAGATATTTGTTGATACTCTTTAGTGGTAACAAGTAATCAACAGTATTTAGTATGTATTCCAACTACAAAAAAAAAAAAAAAAACAGGAAAAAAATATAATGTGTGGTGCCTACGAGTATCAATTGAACGATACCTCTGGCACTTATTAGACATGATCGCCAACTTCCTCACTGGAATTGATGTCAAAGGGTAGATGCAATTGGTAGATCAATTTTAAAGAATACTTGTTTCATACAAATATGGGATATGGGTTCTACAATGTTAAGTTTTACTAAACATGATTTTCTTTTTGTTGTTGTTTTTAAAACTACTGAAATTGGAATACATATTAAACATTGCTGATTAATTGTTAAAACTACAGGGAATCAAATATACTTAGTTGTCTCTTTTGAACTCTTATTAATTAGTATATTTTCATTCAGAAACATAAAATTTCATTGCATATTTCTTTGGTCCAATTCATATGCGACTGGGCTTGTATATTGTATGTTTTGCGAGTCGAAAACAACGATGAAGATATAGCCACTCTTTTTACTGTAATACTTACACAGCTATCCAAAATATAGACACCCTGTACACAACCTTCAATGCGTTTCACTTCCGATCTCTGTATTAACATGTTGGCTGCGGATGGCCACTGTGGAAATATTTTTTTCTATATTTTGCCCTTCCTCATGCTTATATACTGGGTGATTCATAATGTATGGAAGAGATTGAAAAGGTACCTAGAGAGGGCTAAAATGAAGTGCTTCTTCTGACCAAAACCCAACAATAAGAAAGTTACAGCAAGTTAAAGTTCAACATTAAAAAAGAAGGTCTTTTTGCATGAACCTAACCTGGGAAATCAAAAATTCCATAATAGGGCAACATATATGAAATCTTCCACTACCGCAGTTACTAACCCTGCAGATTTTACTGCAAACTGCAACACTCCTAAAAGGTTAAGCTTCATTACTTAATAGCTATTTATGCAACAAGTGCTAAAAGTCGACGTTTATGCACGAGACATGAAAATTATGAAACAAAGCCGAAGGCTGAGTTTCATAACATATCTCGTGCATAAATCACTTTTAGCACGCGTTGCATACAATATGTTATCTACGACCTTAATTTTACTGTTATTAATCCATAAATATCGATTTAACAAAGGTTTGCATCTATGACAGTTAGAATTTATGTCATAATAAAGAGAGGGCTTTGCGCGCAGGCGAATGTTTGTGAAACCAATACTGTCAAAGTCAGTTATCAAAGGTAATTATTAATACTGCACATCTGACTGTATTCATTACATAACGCTTTAATTATTTCAAAAACAGTTTACCTCTAATGCAAGAAGTAACTAGAATAACTTTACAACCACACTTCCAGTTCGAAATTGTAGTTTTAGAACCTCACTTAACTTTTAGCACATGGGCTAACAGTAAACAGCTGAGTTTGAATTTGTGTATTTTAAACTAATAAATGTGTACTATTATAATTACCTTTGATAACTCACATTGACAACTACCGGCTGCAGAAACAGTCACCTGCGCCGGTCAGGGCCATATCTTTACTATGACATAAATTATAACTGTCATAACTACAAAACTTTGTTCAATCGGCCTTTATGGATTATTAACAGTAAATTTAAGGTCGTAGAAAAAATATTGTATGCTAACTCGTGCTAAAAGTGTTCTTGCACTCGACATGTTACAAAACTCAGCCTTCAGCTTTGTTTCATAATTTTCATGCCTCGTGCATAAACATTCACTTTTAGCACTTGTTGCATAAATAGCTATTTTAAAATTGCGATTTTATATTACTAATAGTTATATTCTGCAGGCAAAAAAGTGACTAACCCCATTCAAAGTTGTATTTCTCTAATTAACTATTTACAAACATGTTTATATGAAGTTTTCAATTTAAAATAATCAAAGTAAGCTATGGACATCCTACTGCGGGACACTATGTATATATCTAATTGAAAAATGCTTCCACATGATTTCTACAAATACAATTTTGGCAATTAAACAATTTTTTCAGTTTTCTCTCGTTATTCCCATGTGTTAATTTATAGAGGCTACTTAAAAAATATTAAAAAATATACAAAATATTCTGTAAAATTCTGAATCAAACATATTTATTTAATTTTGTTATCTTCTGAATACAACAATAAGAATTATCAATTTCACACTGTTAATAACTGAAATAAGAACATTGTAGCCAATACTGTTAACTTGCAATGGGTAATGATATTAGTATATGGACCAATTCATGGCAGAATGGCAAAATTAAGAATAGAACACAGAAACAGAAATAGTGGACAAAGTAGGAATAAAATGCTTAAACACAGAAAAAACAGATGAACAAAAAAATGCAAAGAAATAATGAGGAACTTCAATAAAAAATTATGGGGATGAAAGTAAAACCAACAATGGCAGCAAGACAAATTAAAAACAAAAAGGAGTAACAAAGTATACAAATAAAAAATTAACAAATATATGGAGAGAATATGACAACACTCAGCTAAATAAAAGAAGCAAATAACAGTGGTGAAATAAGATAGAAGCTATATATAAAAAGACGTGACAGTGAGTTACAAGGAGCTACAAGAAATTATAAACAAAATGTCCAATAAGTGGAATAAGGAAATAATAATAATATCACTACATAAATAGGAGATAAAGAAAATTGCAGGAATTATAGTGAAATATGTTGTTGAACACAACATACAAACTCTTTTTAACTGTTCTCTGAAGGTTTATAATGAAAACGTTATAGAGAGGTTGCCAGCAAGTGTTCATGCCAGACCATGCAACCATCAATGCCATACATATCAAAGAACAAGTTTGGAAGAAACGAAAAAAAGAATATAAGATAAGTCTGAACATGATATTTATAGATTTTCAATGTGCATTTGCCTCTGTAAATAACCAGGAGATAATAAGGTTCTGAGTTGAAAATATCACAAAAGCTTATCAATTTGATCACCATGACATTAAATAAAACCGCAAGTTGTATAAATAAAAGGACTCGAGACAGAAAAATTTCAAGTAAACGAGGGTGTAAAACAAAGGGATGCACCGTCAGCAACGTTATTTAACTTGGTGCTGGAAAGAATAATCCAAAGAGCACAATAATTTATGAAGAATTGCAAACAACATCTTTTTCCAATAAGAATAGAAGCGATTAGAAGTATGATGAATAGTGAAATAGAGTACCGAAAATTAAAATGGTTTGAGCATGTTGTTAAGGTGTAAAAGAGGTTAAGCAACTGTAATACAGAACTTGGAAGCAGTGGGTGTACAGGAATGGAAGATAGTGCAGAACAGGAAAATATACATAAAAAAGGCCAAATCACACAAGGAGTTGTAAAAACATGAAAGATTATAAAGGACTAATCCAATCTTTAACAAAATGAGGCAAGAACTGAATAGACCACAAGGAGAATTAGTAATAAAACGATTCAAAGCTACAGTTACAGTTTATTGAGGTTAACACTTAAGAAACTCTTTTAAAATACATAGCTTAGTACATAATGTATTACTGTTTAGAGTAGAAAGTAATATTCAATCATTTAATAAAGACTACGTGAACACAATCAATAAATGACAATAAAAAGCCTAGAGGTTTACAATAAAAGATAAAAAGAAGAATGGCTAGTGAATGTTTTCCGCTGGAAGAAAGCACGAGTAAAAACATACCATCAAAAAAGTATTAAAAAAACTAACTAGAAAAAGAATGGGTGGATTAAAAGATGACAATCTACTAAGGAAGATATGATCAACAATAAATATTTCAACTTAAATAAAACTCCCATTATTTAATGCTAATGTAAAAATGTGGTGTGATACACCCAAACAACTTCCTTTTACAGTGATCTTATAATAAGTCAAAAATTTGATTTTGAATTTTTAAGCATTTGTAAAAATTTTTCAAAAATTACAAATTCTACAAAAATGGTACAAAATAGAGTGTTAGTTGAAGAGACAAATTTTCTCTAAAATTTTAAGCTGAATTCAAAATTGTAATAATATACCGGGTGTTCTATTTAAAATATGAGTTAATAAAAAAAATAGAAAAAAAAACAAACAAAAGTAACCCATTTTAGAAGTATTCAACTGGAAAATCACCTATCTCACATCAATACACATAAATGTAATAAAATAGTAGTTTGAAAAAAATCGTTAGAGCCGTTTTTGAAAAAAATCGAAAAAAACTGAAAAATCACAAGAGTAAACACCTACTTCCAGTTATGCGATTTTCTTCAAAAGCTTGCTATCGCATCTACATAGTACACAAAACGCATATATGAAGTTTCAACGCCATACCTCTTTTAGTTTTTGAGATATTCTGTTCACACGCAGACAGACCAATGAACAAAAACATGTTTTTTGGGTTCAGAAGACTCTGAAACGTGAAGATCTGTTGAAAATTCAATTTCGAATTTTTATCGTAAAAGGAAGTAAAAGTGTATTATTATTATATGGCTGTGAATCGTGGTCATTAAACTAAAATAAAAACAAGAGAGCAAAATACAAAATAAATTTTAACAATTAGGGTTTCCAGTCCCGGGATCCGGTCCCGGGACAGTCCCGGGATTCTACCACAAAAACCGAGTCCCGGGACCAGAGCCAGCCCAGGCGAAGTCCCGGGACCATATCAACATGCGTGCGTATACTCGATGTCAGAGAATTAGGACGGGTATTCACCGGCGTCCGGCGTATTACTTATTCCTCTGCACCCTCTGCATTATTTGCGTTTTGCGTAGGCAGGAGAGGTATTGTTTTCGGTAGGTTAGAATTAAACCTGTGTGTTGTAGACTTTTAAAATTATGTGCTAAATAATTTATATTTGTAGGTTTTAAATGTGTTCGTTATTTGTCTGCTAAAGCATTACAATTAGAATGAATTCCGATTCGCAACCTACCTTCATTCTACATTAAAAAAATAACGATTTGAAGTCAATATGGCAACAATTTTATATATTGAAGATAAACAATTGGCGAAATGTAAAGTGTGTTCCTATAAAATTATAATAATCAGAGGCAGATTGACGAAATGATTACACAAGCACTTTGCAGTTCAAACAAAAGCAAAAGATGAAGAGCGACAGAAATGTGTAGTACCAAAAGAAAGCAATGAAGTTATATACGAGCCCCAACGCAGATTGTCAGCACATAAATACTTTAGTTAACTTAAAACACTTGTTTTTCTTTGGAAATTGCATTCGGAAAATTTCATCTGAACACTATTTCCCTTTCGGGACCATTTTCGGGATCTTCGGGACTAGTCCCGGGACTTGAAATTTAGCTCGTAAGTCCCGAAAACACTTTTGGTCCCGGGACTTGGAAACCCTATTAACAATACTTTCAAATAGACAGAAAAACATGCCAATGAGTACATGTAAAATTAATCATCACATATTTTCCATTGTTTATAGTTCAGAGAACTTCAATTTTTATTGTGCAACCAAAACACTGAAAAATAACATGATCACTTGAAATTTGATCTATTTATTGCAAAAACTTGAATTTTAGTGAGCACTATAAACTAAAATAATTTTTTGTTTATCTTTTCCTACTACCTCATGGCACATTTTTATCAACTTATTTGTCATGAGCAGTGCTTTTTTTCTGTCGGTACGCACCGGTACGCCGTACCGGCACCTCTAAGAAAAAGAAAAAGAATAAATAAACAGAAAAAAAATAATTGCGAGTTTTGGAGATGTGGAACGATGAACGGTTCGGCTGTAGAGTCTTAACTAGGTCTACTTAGTTTGTGAGCAGACTGTACCGACGCGTGGACAGCTGATTCATGCATCCTACCCCTCCCTCCCCCAAACTACGCCACGCACTTGTATACACATCACGTGGCATCACCCGTCTCGGTCTCAGTAGTTAAGTAAATAATCATAACTCATAACCATCACTTATTGATGAGCCACCCTGTATTTACTTGTAAAGGTGTCAAAAAGTGTTAAAAATCGTTTTAAGTGGTCTAAATTCCCCCCCTCCCCCCATTTTTGGTGGGGGGTACCCCCCGGTAGTTTACAGTACCGGAACCTCATATTTTACAAAAAAAGCACTGGTCATGAGTACACAGCAACATTCATTGTTGTATGCTAATAACTGACCTACACTTTTTTCAAAGTTCAAGTACTTCTATCTTTGCTGATAATCAATTTTAAATTTAGACAATAGTACTACAAGACTAAACTCTAAACTACAAATCATTACGTAGGAATGCAAATTGAATACTAAAAGCAAAAATATTTTTCATAAATTCTATAATTTAAGATAGAAATGTTCTTAGAATGACTTATCGGTACCTAACTATAAAAACATGTCAGCAATTAAAAGCAGATGGTGTGCTGCACCTACTCGATAAAACTACTATGTAGCCTTAGTTTATTAACCGTAATTTAGTAATAAGATGCCTTGAAAACCTGTTTTTCAAAAAAACCGAGACACATGATCACCACCTCAACAAAGAATGTACTAAAAAAAATTCATTTTAAAAAAATTCCAGACTACGTGCAACAGTTGAACTTCATTGGGTTAATTTTTTCTCATTTGATACATAAAACCCATTGAAACTTTCTCCTGTACTAGCAATCATAAGCAAATGATAAGTAAATAAGATATACATACGATCTTAAAACGCTACCTTGAGATGCACCTCTAGGTAGACAGAGTGTCGTCAAGTTTTACTCGAAAGTATCTATCTTGCATATGAGATTTTCAGAAGAGTTAGTTAGGGAATTTTGTCTTTAGTTTGTACCAAACATTGTTGAAACCTAGTTGAATGTCTAGAGAAACAGTTGTGCACAGTTTCTTTTCTTCTAGACTTTCCTCAATCTTATTCACTATTATGTGGCACTGTTGTATCGTTGAGTGTTTTTGCTAGGTTGACATCATTAAATCTATGCAAATTACTTTTATGACAAAGCATAGTTTTCCACAAGTTAACATAAATAATGTTCCGTACCAATTGCAATTTGCACAAAAAACTGGACTTATCCCGCCGGAACAACATGGCTTTATTCCTAACAGATCCATAGTCACTAATCTATTGACGAATTTACATAAACGAACTAAACACTTAAATGACAAAAAACCCACTAATATTATCTACCTTGACTTCTCAAAAGCATTCGTTAGAGTACCTCACCGTCACCTTCTGCACAAACTTTACCACTTTGTCATACGACGAAAACTATTGAGATGGCTAAAGAACTGATTGGAAAATCGAACTCTGGATCCTTGATCAGTGGAGTCCCTCAGGAATCAGTTCTAGGACCTATTTTATATATTCTCGTTACCAGTCACATTGTAAAAAACTCAAGTACAAAGATTCTCTATTTTCTCTGACAACATAAAACTATCTGACAACCCTCTTGAGAAGAACGATGGTCTACAGACACACTTTGATGACATTGTTCTTTGAACTAATACCTGGCTCATCCCTTTGAATGATCTAAAGTGTGTGGTTTTTCATATTGGCACAAGAAACCCTCGCCTTCAATACAACATTAGAGGTCAGCTTATTCAAGTAACGCCTTCTCTGAAAGACCACAGCATTATGATATCCAACAACCTGAAGTGGGAAAACCATATAAACTATATAACTAGAAAAGCTAACAGGACACTGTTTATGCTATGTAAAGCATTTAGATTGTTAGATAACATTTCATTTATATCACTCTATAAAACTTACATCTTAACCATACTCGAATTTGGAAGCTGTGTTTGGAACCCCTACTTACAGAAAGACATCTTAACAATAGAAAAAATTTAACGCAAAGCCACAAAAATTCTCCCAAATCTTCGAGATCTTCCTTACGAGCAACGTTTTTACATCCTGAAATTACCAACCGTTTACGAGAGGAGACGCTAAGGAGATGCTATCAAGACTTACAAAATTCTACACGGCACCTACCGCGTACCAGAACTTGAGCAGACTTTCACTTCTTCCAATACCCCCCAACTACGAGGACATAGTCTGAAACTAAAGAAATCACCACAGAATTGCCCAACGTGAAAACTACTTTTTAATCGTATTGTCGACGTATGAAATAACCTACCTGAACAACTTGTCACAGCACAAAACATATCAATCTTTAAAATGTTATAAGATCACTACATCATGCATTAACCTTCGTCATTACACATTATCAATTTATTACCCTATGTATATCATGTATTGTATTGATTATTCTGATTGCTAGTCTATACTAGTATATACTCATGTAGTATATATGTATATAATAATAATAATATTGGCTAATTATTCCTGATGGAATTTTGCCGCTTCATTTTCTGAAGCTTTAGGAATCCCTTTAATGGGGTGGATTACTCCCCTTTGACACTATTTTACTGCTTCCACTATAACTTAATGTGTGATTTTGCTTTTTCCACTATTTCTCTCCACACTGTTCTGTTTCCGACTTTCGCTCTCCACTGTTTGACTCCCATCTCACTTAAATCTTGAAGCACTTCACTCCACCATCTTATTCGTGGTCGCCCTCTTAACCTGTCTTCACTAGGCTTCCATTCTGCTATAACCCTTACTACTCTATTTACATCGCTCCTCGTAAGATGCCCCAGCCATCTGATGCGTTGTGCTTTTATAAACTTCACAATGTCTTCTCCATTCATTTCCTTCATAAGTTCGTGATTCATTCTCGGTCTGTATTCTTCCTCATCGATTTTCTTGGGTCCAAGTATTCTTCGCAGGATCTTTCTTTCAAACACTTGTAGTTGTTCCGCCTCTCTTTGTGTGGGACATAGGATTTCTGCCGCGTATGTTACTACCGGTCTTATAATTGCTTTGTACACTCTAATTTTTACTGTTTTACTGATTTTCTTATTCTCCATTATCTTCCTGTTACTGTAAAATGCTCTATTTCCTAGTAGTATTCTTTCCTTTATGTCTTCTTCTCTATTATTTTTATTGTTTAATTGCACTCCGAGATATTTGAAAGACGCTACTTCTTTAAATGTGTATCTATCTATTTTCAGATCGCATAGACAGCGGTTATCCCTTTGAAGTCTCATATACTTAGTTTTCTTTTCATTTATTGTTAATCCACACTTTTCAGCTGCTTTCTCTATCTTTTTGAACTTCTCTACTAGGCCTGTTAAAGTTCTTGCTACAATCACAACATCGTCTGCATAAGCGATCAATAGCACCTCCTTAGTTATTAATGTCCCCGTGTATCCTGCTTCTCTGATTATGCTTTCTAAGGTAATGTTAAAGAGAGTAGCCGAAAATGAGTCCCCTTGCCGTATTCCAGCGTTAATCGTGAATTCTTCTGTAACATCCGTGGGAGTTTTTACTGCTGCTGATGTTTCACTTTATGTCATTTTTTTAAGACGTATTAGTTTAGAGGGAATTTTCATTTCATTCATGATTCTGAACAACTCTTTTCTTTTAACTTTGTCAAATGCCTGCTTAAAATCGATAAATAACATCTTTATTCCTATATTGTGTTCAAAGCATTTTTCCATTATTTGGGTCATTATAAATAACGTGTCTGTTGTCGATCTTCCTGATCTAAATCCCTGCTGATAATCACCTAGTATTTGTTTTGTATATGCTGTTAGCCTTTTGTGTATTAGCGTAGACATGACTTTATTGTGAGAGGACGCGACTTATAGGTAATGGACACAAACATGAACAATTATTATTAGATGCTTAAGTTTTTCGTTTGAATTTAGTAATTACGATATGCAGAAGGTTTTTTCCCCAATGTAAGGAATTGTTGCACGTGCAGGCATATTAATGATAGATTAAGGTTCGACCCACAGCTGCGACTGCAGGCGTATTAAGTTACACACATAGGGCCCTGAACCGTAGAGTTTTTTGCTTTCAGCGTAATAGTGAATTATGTGGCCACATAATTCACACTTTTCTTACAGGAAACTGGAGATATTTGGGCATAGTCTAATTGGGAAATTCGTCACGCGGCGAAAGCCAAATAGGGATTAAAGTGGCAATTTACGACTCAGGGTGTTAGTCACCCACATCGAGGGCACCGAAAATATAATAATACGATTTAAATTGCGGTAGAAATACTGCGTCATAATGGAAACATTATGATTGGATGATTACCCAGCGGAAACGCTGTGATTGGATATGGGGTGGAAACACCACTGTATGCCCGAGAGGGGATACCCACTGCAAGCGGCTATTTAAAGGGAAACTCGACGGAGTCAGACAACAGTTTTTGGGCACCTTACTTGATCCCTAATTCCGCGGTTGTCGCTACATTTTAATCGACGGGCGAGATCCTCGCTACTGCAGGTTAAGGGCAGACGACGGTGGTTTTCCTTATCCCTAATTCCGCGGTTGTCGCTACATTTTAATCGGCGGGCGAGCTTCTCGCTACTGCAGGTTAAGGGCAGACGACGGTGGTTTTCCTTATCCCTAAATCCGCGGTTGTCGCTACATTTTAATCGGCGGGCGAGCTTCTCGCTACTGCAGGTTAAGGGCAGACGACGGTGGTTTTCCTTATCCCTAATTACGCGGTTGTCGCTACAGCAGGTGGAGAGCAGCGGCGCAATTTCCTCCACTGATAAATTTCCTTTACAAACTCTCAAGTCCTTCCCTGCACTGACTAAGTCACCGTATTGCTATTATTACACCAAAAATTGAAGAGCATTACATTGCCCATTAGACTGTGCCCACTGCAGAAAGGTAAAGGGAACACTTTGATTGTTAAATTTAGTTTTGTATACGAGAGTATAGGGTTTATTGCTTTAATAAATGTATAAAGCGTTTTTGGCGTTTTATTTCATCAAAGTGTGTGTATGAGCCTACTTAAATGAAGAACTTGCAGTTACAAGGGTTATAAGAACCCTAAGCGTACACAAGTTACGAGAACTTGTTTAAAGCACTCATAAAATCTGTTAAATTAAAACAAAGTGATGTACACAACGTAGGGGGTTATAGATCACTAGAGGACATCAGAAGACAACGACGTGCGCATTTACGACACCACAAGTCTGTCTCGTTACAGAAAATTGGTGCCGTGACCAGGATTTAAGTCAGATAAAAGGCTCACACTCACACAATGGAAAATAATATCGAGATGCCGGACATAACTCCAGAACAAGTAGTCGGGGAAGACAACGAAGATGACGAAATTGATGCAGAGGTGCGCACAGTAACTGTGCCAAATTGGTTTTTTGAATGGGCAGAAGCCCATCAAACGATCGAACAAGAACAACAAACCGCTCTTAAGGATTTTATGGTCGGAATGATGACCAAGGTGCAACAGATGGCGGAATCAGTATCACTAATGAATTCCGCAACTACAAGTTCAATAGGTGCATCCGACGCAAGAAAATTGAAGCCAAGCAACGAAGATGATGGTGAAAGAAGGTCCGAAGGCGAAAACCAATCCCATATTACAAACGAGCTGGATATGCAGACAACTAGTATACCTGAGACGACACTTGTAACCAGTAACACCGCAGAGGAGAAAACACTAAGGCAGCCTTCAACATCAAGCAGTGCTCCTAACTACTCTATGTTACCACCATTACCATGGCAACATCCGTTTTTACTAGCAACATTACCTGAAAAACCGATTTTCAGAGGAAATTCTGAACAAAACCCAGTTGATTTCTTAGATCAGCTAAAAATGTACTGCGATAGATTGAAACTGGATTCCCAGCAACAGCTAGAAATAGCGTTAGAGTCCCTGAGAGGTCCAGCTCGCCATTGGAAGGCGATTTACGAAAGTAAATGGAAAACCTTTGGAGAATTCAAAGAAGATTTTTTGCACACCTTCTGGTCAGAATTAGAACAATCATCATTTAGAAATGAGTTAAATTCGGCGAAATGGAGACCGGGGGCAGACAAACCATGCTAGAACATTTTTCATTTTTTGTCAGTCGTGCACGGAGATTAACACCTTCAATTCCAGAACAGCTGTTATTGTCTGATATAATGAAACATTTTCCGGACAAGATTCGTTCACTCTGGGAAATATGTAAAAGCGCAGAGTTAACGGATGCAGCAGAATTCCTGCGAAAACAGGATGGGATTAATTGCGATACTAAAAGCTTCAAAAGTAGGCCGAATCCTGACCCATATATTCAAACCGTTATGACATCTGATACTTATAGCCAAGGACACTTCGGGCGCCCAGACCGGTCAAGGTATACAAAAAACACGACATTCCGAAAAATCAACCGTTATGATGACGGTAATAAATATTTCAAAGCAGCCCCATACCATAAATCAGTGACACAAGCGCGTGCCACCTTTCAAAATAATAAGCAGAACAACCAAGGACCCGAGCAGCAAAAAAACTCCATGAGGGGCGGCGGTCTACTACGACGATAAATGCCGCCCGGAACGAATTATTACCGTATCGGTCAAATACCAAATTACAACAGCGCCTTCAAGGCAAGGCGATAGGAAACACCAACGAATTTAGGCCCGCTATTAATGTAATTAAAAGAAAACCAAATGAAAAAAATTATTTAAGAATTAATAAAGGAAACCTGCCAAGAGCTCAGCTCGTTTGGCAATACGAATTCTTTCCGTGGACCATTCAAAGGACCCCGGTAACCATAAAGGTGTTGTCCCTGCAGGGGGCGGCTGCAACTGAAATGGAAGGTGCGGAAATTGACTCGAGAAAACAATTACGTGTTTTACCAGAGATATTGGTACACGGACCTACTGGAAAATTATTGGCATTACTAGACACCGGCAGCGAAGTTACATGCATATGCGAGGACGAGTTTAATAATGTTATTGCTTCAAATATAAAAATCGAAGTACTACCAGTTCCATCGTTACAGCTAAGAGGGGCAGTTGGGAAACCAACATCCCGTATAAAACTACAGGCGTTAATACCGTTAGAATTCCAAGGATTTCATTTATACGTTGAATGTCTAGTTATTAAAAATTTAGTTAAGCCATTAATATTAGGATCAGATTGGTTGACACGGTATTCGGCTGTCATTTATTATAATCAACAGGAATTGCAAATTACGACTTTTCCGGGAAAGACACTAACAATTCCTTTTTACTCAGACAACAATTTTACTACAGATAACAGCGAATTCTTTACCGAGGAAACGCCCATGGTAGCCGCTATTAACACTCAAGTTGCAGAATCTGAAGAAGCTCTACTCGAAAAAGCAAGAAAAACTGACTTGAGCACAAGCCAACAAAACGAACTCTTCGAAATTTTAAAGAATTTTCAACAGATATTTTCGAAGCAACCTGGGCTAACCCATCTATATGAGCATGAAATACGGATGAGAGATGACAAACCCTTTGTACGGCGTTCGTACCCGGTACCATTTGCACTACGACCCGCAGTGGAAGTAGCCATTAATGAAATGCTGGAACTAGGAATAATAAAACGCGAACCTACGAACTACGTCAGTCCTCTTATAGTAGTTAAAAAGAAAGATAACACGGTAAGAATTTGTTTGGATGCAAGACACCTGAATGAGCACATGATTGCCGACTGCGAAACACCACCACCAGTAGAAGAGTTATTGCAGAGGTTTCATAATGTAAAGTACATAACTACAGTAGATTTACGTTCTTCATTTTGGCAAATACCGCTGGCAAAGCAATCGCAACATCTTACAGGATTTTTATATAACGGACGTAGTTTCGTGTACCAAGTTCTGCCGTTTGGTCTCCGCACTTCCGTGGGCAGTTTTTCAAGAGCTATGGATGTCATCTTAGGGCCGGAAGTCCGCGAATTTGCTATCAACTACATCGACGATCTAATAGTAGCTTCGCCGGATTTTTCCAGCCATTTAGAACATTTACAACAGGTTTTTCAACGCTTACAAAATGCAGGACTTACAGTTAATTTACAAAAATCCAATTTTATACAAAAAGAAACAAAGTTTTTGGGGCACATACTTACTCCTGAAGGAGTAACAGCGGACCCGGAAAAAATAAAAGCGATTCAAGACTTTCCAGCTCCGAAAAAAATAAAGCAGTTGAGAGCATTTCTAGGCTTATGCAACTTCTACCGTAGATTTTCCTGTCAATATAGCGAGGCTACAAGAAGCTTGACGTGTTTACTAAAAAAGGATGCCAAGTGGCAGTGGGGCCAAAAGGAACAAGAGGCATTTGCTAAAGTTAAGCAACTCTTTTTAAACACAGTTATGCTGATACATCCAAGGCCCGCTTTAACATTCCAAATTCAATGTGATAGCTCGGCGTATGGTCTAGGAGCAGTACTTTATCAGGAATGTGAGGATGGAACTAAAGGCGTAGTAGCGTTTGCTAGTCGCTCATTAAAAGGTCCCGAACTACGCTATACAGTAACAGAACGAGAATTGCTTAGCATTTTGTTTGCACTAAAAAAATTTAGGACTTACGTTGCTTCAACGAAAATAATAATCCACACCGATCATAGAGCCTTAAAATTTATAAAAGGATGTCAATTATTAAACGATCGATTGACACGCTGGGTATTATTCCTAGAACAGTTTGATTACGAAATTAGATACATAAAAGGTAGTGAAAACGTGGTTGCTGATGTGTTATCACGACACCCTGCAGATTTAGGAATAATAAACTTACCACGATATCAAGATCCAATTATAGCTGTCTTTGCAACACCAGGGTTGCGACAATTAAAAGATAACCTGAAAAATCTGATACGACTACAAGAACAGGATGAATTTTTAGGAAACGTGCGACAAGCGTTGGAACGCCGAGGTAACAGCGCAGACGACAAGATTACTCGAGTTGTTGGCAATTTTAAACTTACCGATGGCATACTCCTACATGACGATAAATTTAAAAAACTCACAAGAGTGGCAGTACCTCACAGTATAATACCGGAGCTGGTCATACAATATCACCACGAATTTGGACACTTTGGGACGACGAAAATTTATAACGTGATAAAAAACTATTTTTATTGGAAGAATATGTATCGTGATGTAAAGAAAATAATCACTGCGTGCGACATTTGTCAAAAAACGAAGCACAGTAATCAAGTTTCAAGGGGCGCAATGGCACCTGTGTTAGCAACTCAGGTGGGAGAATTAGTGGCCGTAGATTTTTATGGGCCACTACCACGTAGCAGGAGCGGTGTGACTTTTATTTTTGTTGTATTAGATGTATTCTCGAAATTTGTGAAATTATATGCAATGAGGAAGGCTACAGCCCGCGCAGCAGTGAAAAGTATTTTAGAGGATTTTGCTTATATAATCAAGCCAGCAACTATTTTGAGTGATCACGGATCTCAGTTTACGTCAAAATTATGGTATTCGAGATTGCAAGAGGCGGGAATTAGAACGACACATTCATCTATCAGGAATCCCGCGTCAAATCCATCAGAACGGGTTATGCGAGAATTGGGCCGTATTTTTAGAGTTTACTGTCACCATCAACATACCACATGGGCATTACAACTTCAAAATATTGAAACATATTTCAACGCAATTCCACATACGAGTACGGGTTTCTCGCCTTATGAAGTAGTAAAAGGAAAGAAGGCACCAACGCATCTAGACGGTTTTCTAAGTAATGTTTTGAATAACAAACCATTATCAATAACCGACATTCGTAAAGCAGTTCGCGAAAATTTAAAAACAAGTGCAAAACAAAGGAAATTGCAATATGATAAAAACTCTAGGGAAATTAACTACAGTGTCGGAGATTTAGTACTCCTAAAAACTAATCCTATCGCCGACACACAACAACACGTGTCAGCAAAACTACAGTTAATTTATGAAGGACCCTACAAGATTAAGTGTCAACCACACCCAAACACATGTACTATCACAGAACCTACAAGCGGACGTGTCAAAGGGACTTATAATTTCAAGAATTTACGACGGTACCACACACATTTGCATGCTAATTCGGGCCGCAGCCAATCACGGGGGAAAGATATCCAGAAACAAAAATCGGACCAATCAAAACACAGCTCAGAACAACATCGACGGGAAATAGGGTTGATATACCGAAGTAGAGGTGCTGCACGACATTCAAAGTTAGAGAGTTCAAAGTTACAGATGGCACCGACAATAATTATACGAGGACGTAATATGAGGGACCCACGGGGAACCGGAGAGAGAAGAACAAACAAAAGAGTACATTTAAACACCATTCAGTGGTACCCCACAACAGGGTTGCGGCCATTCAGCTGGGTAGATTGCCCTGAAGTACGAAAGGATGAAACGGTGAAAAGGAGTAAACCAACAGTTGTTTTATCGTCAGGAGGGAAGGAGGTGGAGAAGAAAACACCAGGCCCAGACCGAGACAACGACTACCTAATGTTAGAAGAAGCCGATTGGGAAAGGTTTATCAAGGAGAATAGCCGTCCACCAACACCTGATACAAACCGATTCCGAGAAGTTGAGGCCAAATATAAAGGGCAAGAAACAAGAGAAACAAAATGGGAAACCTCAACGTCGGTTTCGCCGACGAAACCACCTACATTCAGTGATACCAAAGGAGAACCACCTGGAGGAGTAACAGCAAAGGGCGACAGTCAAACCCCGACCCCAGACCGAGACGACGACTGTATAATGTTAGACGACGCCGATTGGGAGAGCTTTATCAAGGAGAATAGCCGGCCAACAACATCTGCTACAGTCCGTGGCCGAGAAATTGAAAAAAAAAATCGAAATCAAGGGACAATGGGAGCACAGCAGAAAACACCGATTTCGGTTTCGACGCCGATACCACACACCTTCAGTAATAACAAAGGAGAACCACCAGGAGGAGTACCAGCAACAGGCGACCATCCGAGGAAGAGTAAGCTGCAACGATCACGGCGAGTACGGGGAAAAGCTTCGCGCCGAGCTTATCACGGTGCGTGGAATAAAACGAGTGCGGTGAGAAAAAACAATAAAGTGAAAGGGTGAAGTGGTGTGAGTGTGCGGTAACAAATAGTCGCGTTCTCTACAGATTTAAGCTGCATATAATTGTTATTACTAACATCTTAAATCTGGGGGGCAATGTGAGAGGACGCGACTTATAGGTAATGGACACAAACATGAACAATTATTATTAGATGCTTAAGTTTTTCGTTTGAATTTAGTAATTACGATATGCAGAAGGTTTTTTCCCCAATGTAAGGAATTGTTGCACGTGCAGGCATATTAATGATAGATTAAGGTTCGACCCACAGCTGCGACTGCGGGCGTATTAAGTTACACACACAGGGCCCTGAACCGTAGAGTTTTTTGCTTTCAGCGTAATAGTGAATTATGTGGCCACATAATTCACACTTTTCTTACAGGAAACTGGAGATATTTGGGCATAGTCTAATTGGGAAATTCGTCACGCGGCGAAAGCCAAATAGGGATTAAAGTGGCAATTTACGACTCAGGGTGTTAGTCACCCACATCGAGGGCACCGAAAATATAATAATACGATTTAAATTGCGGTAGAAATACTGCGTCATAATGGAAACATTATGATTGGATGATTACCCAGCGGAAACGCTGTGATTGGATATGGGGTGGAAACACCACTGTATGCCCGAGAGGGGATACCCACTGCAAGCGGCTATTTAAAGGGAAACTCGACGGAGTCAGACAACAGTTTTTGGGCACCTTACTTGATCCCTAATTCCGCGGTTGTCGCTACATTTTAATCGACGGGCGAGATCCTCGCTACTGCAGGTTAAGGGCAGACGACGGTGGTTTTCCTTATCCCTAATTCCGCGGTTGTCGCTACATTTTAATCGGCGGGCGAGCTTCTCGCTACTGCAGGTTAAGGGCAGACGACGGTGGTTTTCCTTATCCCTAAATCCGCGGTTGTCGCTACATTTTAATCGGCGGGCGAGCTTCTCGCTACTGCAGGTTAAGGGCAGACGACGGTGGTTTTCCTTATCCCTAATTACGCGGTTGTCGCTACAGCAGGTGGAGAGCAGCGGCGCAATTTCCTCCACTGATAAATTTCCTTTACAAACTCTCAAGTCCTTCCCTGCACTGACTAAGTCACCGTATTGCTATTATTACACCAAAAATTGAAGAGCATTACATTGCCCATTAGACTGTGCCCACTGCAGAAAGGTAAAGGGAACACTTTGATTGTTAAATTTAGTTTTGTATACGAGAGTATAGGGTTTATTGCTTTAATAAATGTATAAAGCGTTTTTGGCGTTTTATTTCATCAAAGTGTGTGTATGAGCCTACTTAAATGAAGAACTTGCAGTTACAAGGGTTATAAGAACCCTAAGCGTACACAAGTTACGAGAACTTGTTTAAAGCACTCATAAAATCTGTTAAATTAAAACAAAGTGATGTACACAACGTAGGGGGTTATAGATCACTAGAGGACATCAGAAGACAACGACGTGCGCATTTACGACACCACAAGTCTGTCTCGTTACATTATATATACAGTTCAGTAGGGATACTCCTCTATAATTGAAACAGTCTTGAGCATCTCCTTTTTTGGGTATAGGTATTATGATGGCTTTTCCCCATTCTGTAAGCATTTTTTCATTATCCCAGATACTTCTTATCAACTTGTAAATCCTTTTACATATACCTTCTCCTGCCATTTTAATCATTTCTGTGCATATTTCATCACTTCCTGGAGCTTTTCCATTCTTTGCATTGTTCACTATGTCTCTTACTTCGTCATACGTTGGCTGTAATGTTATCACCTCATCTACACTTTCTTCTAGGCTTTCTTCTTCTGTTGTTTCCTCGTTTTCCTCATTTAGTAATTTCTGAAAGTGTGCTTTCCAAATTTCACTGATTTTATTTTCCTCACATTGTACATTACCTTCTGCGTCTTTCATTCCCCTTAAGCTTATTCTGTTTCTCCTCTTTTGGTGCCGTATCTTCTGATAAAACGCTTTGGTGCAATTATTTCTGTAGTCCGTTTCTATTTCCTCCATTCTGTCATTAATCCACTGATTCTTTTTTTGCTTACAAACCCTCACTGATACTTTCCTTTTTTCATTAAATATAATCCTATGTTCTTCTTTTCCTGTATTCAACCATTTCGCTCTCGCTTCTTTCTTTTGTCTCATTAAATCTTCGCATTCTCCATCGAACCATTCTTTTATTATTCTTCTCTTTTCATAACCGATTACTTGTCTTCCTGCTTCATGTATGCTGTTTTTGATATTATTCCATTCTTGGTCTACGTCATTATCTTCGCCTCTTTGTTCTATTTGCTGGTTAAGTATTCCAGTATATCTCCTTTTTATTTCATCGTTACTTAGCTTCGTTCGGTCCCACCTTTTATTTGTACTGCTTTTTCTGTTCTTGTTATATATTTTATGCCTCATTTTTGCTACCACTAGGTAATGGTCCGTATCAGCACTCGCCCCTCGAAAGGTCCGAACATCCATTATTGCGCTAGCTCTTTTCTATGCAATTACGACATGATCTATCTGGTTTCCGCTGTTTCCTCCTGGTTTAATCCAAGTTTCCTTATGTATTTTTTTATGCCTGTATTTTGTACTACTAATCTCTAAGTCTAATGATGCTGCCAGATTGCACAATTTGCTTCCATTATCATTTGTCTTTTCATGTATCGTATGTATCCCAGCAACTAACTTCAAGTAGTCTTCCTTACCTATCTGCGCATTAAAATCACCCAGGATAACTAACGTGTCTTGCTTAGGTATCCTTTCACACAACTTCTCTATCTCTTCGTAAAATTGCAATTTGTCATCTTCATTAGCTTCTTCTGTTGGTGCATACACATTAACCACCGATAAGTTCGTTGTATTTCCTTTTATCCTTAGGTAAGCTATTCTGCTATTAACTGGTTCAAAGTTCAGCACATTCTCCATCATTTTCTTTGTTACTATGAACGCTACACCATTTCGCCCTTGTTTATCTTCTCCCGAGTATAATATTATATAACTTTCCTTCTTGATTTCACCTTTTTCTTTCCATCTCGTTTCTTGAATTGCTGCTATGTCTATTTTGTATCGTAATAATTCATTGGCCACTTCCGGAATTTTTCCTGGAATTAGCATTGTTCGCACGTTCCACGTACCAATTCTAACAATATTATTTTTTTGCTTTTTTTTCTTCGTTGATAATCTAATTTTAGTTTTTCCATCATTCATTGCCATTTTGTCTGTTTTTTAAGTTCCATGTCGTTGCCGGTGTCATTATCATTTTTCTCGCGTTGGTCATCTTTGGTCTGTTATCAATTTTTACTAGTAGTTTTTTGATGGTAATTCTCCTTTTGGTTTAAGTTTGCCTTCATTTGCATCCCATATGTACACTCTCTCGTCAGTTATTAGTTTCTGGTATGCCACTTTTGCCTTTCTACCTGCATTCACTTCTTCTCTTGCCAGATCCCTTAACTTCTTCTGGATTCGCATTTCTTGAAATGTAAAGTCGTTCTCGACATATATCTTAGTATTACCCAGCCTGTTTTTATTTTTCATAACTTCCATTTTGTGGTCAAATGTAGCTAGCTTCGCTACTGTTACTTTGCGCTCTTGTTGTCTTCCTACTGTATATCCTTCTAATACTGTGGCTGTTACCCCTATCTCTTCTCTTAGAAATTTTTGCACTTCCTCTTTCATTTCTTCCTTGCGGAACTGCTTTCCTTTAATTACAATATTATTTTTCTTCTTTTCACGTTCCTGGTTCTCTATCTTCCTCTCTAGCTCTCCCATTCTTTCCCACATTTGGTCCTTTTCTTTCTTCCATTCTACTTCTCTTTTTATTGCGTCTTCTTTCATTTTCCTCATCTCCTCGTTATTTCTTTTCATTTCTTCTTTTATTTTACCGACTTCTTCGTTGTTCTTCCTTATTTCTTCATTGTTATCTTTAAGTCGCCTTTCATTTCTTTCAGCAGTCGCATTATTTCTTCCATCTCTGACATCTCTTTAACTTCACTCTCTGCTTGCAAGCTTAGAAACGGGGTTATACAGGTCGTGCTTTCTCTGCTTACTTCTTTCTTTGTTCTTCTTTCTTCTCCCAACTTTTGATGGTTCTCCTTTCCAGGGAGTGATCTGACTATTATTTTGCTTTTTTTGAAAGCTTCTTGTAACTCTGTTTCCTTTTCCCTTCTCTTCCTTTTTAAATATTCATCTAGCGTTGCCTCACTGTTGATTCTGCTTCTAAATTGGCTCTCTTTATTCATTGATTTTCTTTTCTTATTTTATATTTCCGCGTCTATTTTGAGATTCTTAAATTGTCACCACTGATTATTTACATTTTATGTTAGTTTCAGTTTTTAAATCACTGTTGGTGTTTATCAGTGGTGCCCAGCGCCTCGTGTGTTTAGGTTGTATCCCGCTTTTCTTTTCTCGCTGAATTAGCTGCTTGACACCACTTTTGTAAACATATTTTATTGATGCTGTACTACTGACTCTCTGTCTTGGCTTTCCTTTATTTTCACTGATTAGTCGTTAACTTTTATTGTAATGGTTTTTCGCCCGTGTGCAGATGTCTACGCCTTGTTGAGAGCAGCAAAGATCGTTTACCTGCCGTCCACTTTTGCGAATAGAACTTCGTAACGCCCCTTGTTTATTTAGTTGCACGTAGATGCTCTTCGTTTACACGCGAAATTGGTCTCTGCTTTCGCACGGATATTCGTACGTCTTTTCGCTAGTGTGCGTTTTTGAATTTCGCGCGAGTTTTAACAGTTTTAGGTTGGTACTTTGATAGACGTAGAACGCACGGTATCAAGGACGTTTTGGTATCGGTCTCCGAATTTCGCCAGCACGTTATCGCTCTCTTAATTTCTATCTGACCTGATTTAGCTTTATTCTTTCTTCTCTCCTTAATCCTCTTCGTTAGGCGGGACACGTGTTATCGAGCTACTTTCTGCTTCGGTGGTTCACCTTTATATTTAGATATTACTCTGGTTTTTTTGCTTTTATGCACTGTGTTACACTGACACTTGACACTTATTCGCAAATCACCATTAGTATATGTATATATAACTGCGAATAATTTGATATACAGCCGACCTCACCGTTCGCAAGGGTTACGTTCCAGAAGAATGCCGCGAAGCGCAACACCGCGATGCGCAAGTAAACACATAAATGATAAAAACGGGGTTAGATTCCATAAACTAGATTTATTTATACTATACAACCTCAAAAAATTCAAAAATACATAAACGTGCATATACAAACTAAAATTCCATATGTAACATAAGTCTGCCACTTGAATCTAGAGCTCAAATGTCCTTTTGTTTCTTCAAGTTATAATTTTGCAATTTATTTCAGGTCCAATTTGGTAATAAGAGATTCAAAGGAATGGGCTCGATAAGTGTGTTTACAGGTTCGTCATAAAAAATGTTATTTAGGTGTTCATGACATAATTTGCATACGTCTGCTTTATTTACTTAGTGTATGAAAGTTGAAACAGTAAACATTCGCAATTTAACATCATATCAATATCTTATTTACTTATTATGTGCTTATGATTGTGAGTACAGGAGAAAGTTTCAATGGGTTTTGTGTATCAAATGAGAAAAAATTAACCCAATGAAGTTGAATTGTTGCACGTAATCTGGCATTTTTTTAAAATGAGTTTTTTTTTCAGTAAATTGTTTTTTGAGGTGGTGATCATTTGTCTGTCTTTTTTTTTGAAAAACAGGTTTGAAAGGCATCTTATTATTATTAATTTATGGTTAATAAACTAAGGCTACGTAGTAATTTTATCAAGTAGATGCAGTACACCATCTGCTTTTAATTCCTGACATGTTTTTATAGTTACCGTTGAGTCATTCTAAGAACATTTCTATCTTAAATTATAGATTTTTTGAAAAATATTTTTTTTAGTATTCAATTTGCATTCCTACGTAATCATTTGTACTAGTCTTGTAGTACTATATTGTCCAAATTTAAAATTGATTATCAGCAAAGATAGATGTGCTTGAACTTTGAGAAGAGTGTAGGGTGTAGGTCAGTTAGTAGCATACAACAATAATGTTGCTGTGTACTTATGACAAATAAGTTGATAAAAATGAGCCATAAGGTACAAGGGAAAGATAAACAAAAAATTTATTTAGTTTACAGTGCTCACAAAAATTTTAAGTTTGTGCAATAAATAGATCAAATTTCAAGTGATCATGTTATTTTTCAGTGTTTTAGTTGCACAATAAAAATTGATGTTCTCTGAACTATAAACAATGGAAAATACGTGATGATTAATTTTACATGTACTCATTGGCATGTTTTTGCGTCTATTTGAAAGTATTGTTCAAACTTATTTTGTATTTTGCTCTCGTTTTTAATTTAATGACTACGATTCACAGCCATATAATAATACACTTTTTACATTAACATGAAATAATCGCAGTTCTGTTTGAGTTGAAATATTTGTTATTGATAATATCTTCTTCGCCTTTATCAAATGAATGAACATTACTTTTTATTCTAAACGGTAATGCATTATGTACTAAGCTAATGTGTGTCAATATTCGAAGTCGTGTTCCTGCTCCTTTGACTTTGAATGAGTTGCAGCAAGCACTTTTAGAGGAATGGAAACTTATTCCTCAGGAAGACATTACACACTTAATTCTAGGGATGCCGCGAAGAATGCGAATCATTGTTAATGCACGTGGAGGCAATACATGCCACTGAAAAACTTTGCCTGATTGTTGGCATAAGAAATGTTTGTGTTTTTATTGTTTAAACGTCTTTTTGCTACAAAACCAAAATGTTGCTGTTTTGACTTTGTTTCATTTTGTCTTGAAAGTAGTTTTTTTGTTTGTTTTTAGACAATAGTTTAAGTATTTATTTATAAAACGCAAAATTTTTGCGTTTTTCTAAAAAAAAACTTAGGTGGCCCGTTTTTCGCGCTGGTGAGTGTAGAATGCCTAGTCAATTTATATAATGATTGCACGGTTGCAGGCAATATGTATAATTGGAGGTTATGTTAAATAAACCGGAATCGCTGATTCCCATTTGCTAGGCTGTGTATCATTCTAGCTTGTTTAGGTTAGTTGCAGTCTTTGATTATGTGTGTTATATGTATCCTTACATGAGTTAGCCTGTCTTCGGTGATGTTCACCGGTCGTTGCCTGGTGCCGGTAATGAGCTCGCCTACCATAAATACCTACAACACTTGCTAGGGAGATGATGAGTTAGCTTACACGCACATTAAACCCATTGGCTAATGAGTGCTAATTTTACTTTAAAAAATCTATATCATAAAATCGGTGGTCTCTTTCTTTGTATGTATGTTTGTTCGCTATCTCCTCCGAAGATGCTGGACCGATTAAATTGTGTGATAGCTTAAAATTTTTCTAATTTTTAGAATTAGATCGTAGGCCGGTTTTTATTTTAAAAAAAAGTACGAAAAAGTAAAGTAAAATTAAATTACGATCGGTTGAAACAGCTGATGTGGTACGTTCACAACGAAATCTTCAGTGCCGATTTCGTCGTCAAATTTAGAAGAACAATTAAATTGTGTAATTTCAATGTTCATCTATCAACATTTTTGTATGTATAATTGGTAAGGTTGTATGTGTTTTTGATTGTGACATGTAGCACCCTTTCCCACCGAAGCGTAGCTCAGGTGATTTACTAGTACATTCTATAAAATGCCTACAGCTGATTAGACATTATACAGGGTGTCTCAGAACTGCCACGCCACCGATTAGTCATAGACTCCTTAGGTTATAATAAATCGATTAAACCTAATATACCTTAGTACAAAGTCCCTCCAGTAAGAAATTGTAGGGCCTTGAAGTTTAATTTTTTCTTTTGTCTTTTTATGTTAATTTCCACAAATGTAAAGATACCGATTTCAATGTACTGCACTAGTAAAAAATGTTGTTACTTATAACATTTATTTAAATTTTAAGTTATTATCCGAAATAAAATGAAAAAGCGTAAAAATAAAGTACTCTTAGTTCATAAGCGTGAAAGCAACAGTTTACCTTAAAATAGCCATCAAAGGGTTTTGGTTGTCATTAAGACGTGTAGTAAACAATAATAAAATTAATAAGGTTGGTGATGGATAATAACTTAAAATTTAAATAAATAGAAGTAACAAAGTTACAGCAAAAAAGAGTTTTCAGATATACGTAAAGTGCCTCTTACAGTGATGTCTAGTGTATCAATAGTGTATCTAACATTTTTTACTAGTGCAGTACATAATAGAGCGCATGTATACCAAAATTCAAATTGGCATCTTTGCATTTATGGAAATTAATATAAAAATTTAAAATTGAACTTCACGGCCCTATAACTTCTTACTGGAGGAATCTATGACTAATGGGTGGGGAGGCAGTTTTGGGACACCCTGTATATAATCCCTAGGCAATATATGAAACATGGTGTTATACGATGCGTTACATAAACTGCCTAGTCATTATATAAAATTACTGAATTATACAAATATATATTTTTTAAAACTTTATTATATATTACGTAATTGTCTATAATTTTTGTCAAAAAAATGTTTTTGTAAGAAGTATAGTGTTTAAAAATTGCAAAATTAGATTTTACAAAAATTTCAATAATATTTTTTAAAACTGTTTTAATATTACGTAGATAACTATAACGTTTGTCAAACAAGTTTTTTTGATAAGTACCTATAGATTTTGAAAAAGTCAAAATTAAATTTTTACAAGCAATAAAAGAAAGTCGTGTGATGACCACATCTAATTTTTGATACTGGCAAATTATTGAATGGAGGAATCTCTTTGAAGAAAGTAGCTCAGAATCAATTGATAGTGGAAACCCTATACTATAAAACATAATTTGATAAACCTACTTTAACTATACATATTTTTACATGTTTAAAGAATGTTTATTTGTATATTTGTACGTAAAATTACAATTACCCAAGTATCTACCTTTTTGAATGGGTCAACCCCGCACACCAACTAAGGTGGAAAAACTACAATCAAGCAACACACTGCAAAAGATTGCTAAAAACTCCGAATCCACAAACCACCAAAACCCTGTTGAGATTGAACAGAACTCGAATCAAGCAAGTAGTCAGTCTACTAACAAGCACTGGAGCATTCAGAGAATTTATGCACAGCATCAATATCTATAGAGATGAACCTGTTTGCAGACTATGCCAAGAGGATGATGAAACAGCCTATCATATCCTCTTTGAATGCCCAGCATTAGAGCGTAAAAGACAGCAACTCGATTGGAGCCTTAACTCTATTGACAACCGCAAGCTAGTAGGGGACATTGCAAATCTAGTAAAAGATACGGATGTCGGCCTGATAACTTGAAAACTCCCGACAGTACAAAAAGCCCAAAGGGCTGACGTGCGCATGCCAGCAAAAGACAGTCGTAGAATCTAAATCTAAATCTAATCTAACTCTACCTTTTATCGAAAAATAAAAATTAACATGCCTAAATGCAAAAAATATCGAATAAATGAAAAACCCCAAAACAAATGTGAAAAAACAAAAAAAACTAGTGGGCAGATCATTTCCAACCCCATTCAGTGGGTATTTGAGGAGAATTTCCCACGTTATCCTCAGCAACATTTCATTAGAACCACTTTCCGTGTTTAAGAAAGTAAAATCAAATTTAGTAGAAGGTACTGGATAATAGAACTTTATTAAACTTATATATTTCACGTGCAAAAATACAAATTAGTTAACAAAAGATAATTCGTGATACAAATTTGCGTCACTCAAAAAAAGCGATAGTAAAACAATTTCAACATATTCATCCTTGATTTTCAACTCAAAAATACTGGATGACACCATTAAAAAGCTATACACACACTTCTTGACTTGCGTTCATGCTCGCAATTAAAAATAATAACAACATATAATGAAATAGCAACAAAGATACTGCTAAATTTAGCAGCAGCACACTTCAAATGCATGTACTCATCAACAGCACACCTAAGCGTAACCGCATATCAGTGCTATCAGAAAAATATATCTGCCAATAATCATAATATTTTATTACTACCAAAGAAAGGGTCATTGCTGGAAATGGCACTCGTTACTTAGATATGAAAAATTCCCACGATAACGTTAATATTTATTATGCATTATAGATGATTTTTATCTACTAATTCAAGTGCATGCATTGATTGAGTCATCAAAGTTGATGATAAAGTAGTACAGTTTATAAATATTTTACGGTTCAGCTGATATATCCGATAATCTACTTTATTAAGCACGACCACAAGATGTGATCGTAGTATTTATCAAAAGACCTCGTATGTAACATCTATATCTGTTTAGTGATTGTATAGCTTACCTCAAGTAAGTACAGTTCTGTTCTTTATTAGACAAATTTAAATGCATGCTTTTTCCTTGAGGAAACTTAATTTGTACATTGAAAGGTGCACAAAGACTGCAGAAATAAACTATGATCAGCACCAATTTAGATTTCACACAGAAAGTTGGTAGAATATAAAACTTTTTTTAAACAAAATCTCAATATTAGTTTATAAATGCAACACACACTTTGACCAGTGGTGTAATCTTTCAAAGTTGCATATTTTAAAAGTAGCACTCTTTCAAATTTAAAATATCATTTAATTAGGTAATTAGAAAGGTTAAAAAAATTACATTTGAATAATCACAAATTTATTAACATTCTTCAATCTTATAGCTATGAGTTAAAAAGAACTGTGTTACAATTCATTCAAAGTTAAATGAAAATGTTAAGTTCTCCAAAAAATGTTAGTAAGACTGTTTTAGTACCTATAAATTAAATTAACATCAAATACATTGATGCATAATTTAATTGCAGAAATTTAAATTTTACAGGTCTAATTGATGGCGTTAATTTTCCTGCAGTATATTATTAATGATAGAATAATAAAATTGTTTATGTATTAGTCAACTACTGGCAAGGTTTGATAACTGTCTTCTAATGTGAAATCTACTCCTCTTTCATTTGTAATTCAGCAAGTGTAAATTTATTATTCCGATTAAGAAATTGTAGTTTAGAAAGCATCAAATGTAATTCAGATCAGTAAATTGTAATTCAGAAAGTGTAACTTCTCATTCAGATTAATAAATTGCAACTAAGAAAGTGTAAATTGTAATTCAGAAAGCGCTAATTGATATTCAGAACGCCAATTCTAATATAGAAAGCATCAATAATTGTAAGCAGAAATCAAAAACGATCTTTATGAAAAATTACTACATAGATACATATATATAGGTGTGTAAATCTTGCCACAAATTTCATACTTATAAAAATCGTTGAACACGTCGATTTTAATTTTGGTTGAAAATAAATCACTAAAATTTTCCATCATAGAATTCACATCATTGCATGTATGTATGTATGTATGTATCTACATAGTTCACCCTTAATTTCTAAATTACAATTCACTAATCTGAATTACATTTGACGCTTTCTGAATTACAGTTTATTAATCTGAATTAGAACTTACACTTTCTGAATTACAATTTACTAATTTGTATTACAAATTAGACTTTCTTAATTACAATTTACTAAACTGAATTAGGAATAATTAACGCTTTTTGAATTACAATTTATTAATCTAAATTACAAGTTACACTTTCTGAATTGAAAAAGGTGTCAACAGGGTCTGGCGATAATGCAGAGATGGAAGGTATTTCCAAAACTATTAGAGTTACTTAAAATGTACTTATATACGATTTGGAGGTACGGAGGTGCACATTAGTAAATAAACGATTATACAGGGTGGGGTGGCCCAAAAAAGTGTAGCAAACCAAACTTACATTATTTCTTAAATAGAACGTCAGCCCCATATTTGGATAGCTTACAAAAAGTTGCATTGGGTAACGTTAACTGTTTTGCAGATATTAACGATTTTATGCAAAAAAATGCTGAATTTCAAACAGCTACTGTAAGCGTCAGAAAACAATTGAATGACAGAAAACGTTACCAAAAAATTATGTTCTCATGAATTATCTTTCTAGTGTAGAACTGTGTCTGGGTGTTAAAAATTTCGGTTTTTGTATTTTTGAAAAGCCTTTTTAATGCATTTTCTCTGATATCTTACTTGATATCACTAAAGGCAAATGCTTTTCAGATATTTGAATTTGAACATAACAAACAATTTAAAGCCTGTCAAGATGCTTTATTTACAGAGCTGGCATAATTTTTCCCAGCCTGGAAAAACCCGGTGGGTTTTTTTCAGATAAAACCCACCAAAAAAAAACCTGTGAGTCTTTGACTAAACATGGATTGTTTCAAAAATTGACAACAAGGAAAAATATTGTAAAGCTGTAAATGGTATCAAACCGTCCATTAATTACAGTATCAATTATTTTTATACTGACAAAACATTGAATGACGGAATCTCCTTGAAGGGAGTCTCTCAGAATCAATTGACAATAGACCTCTTACTGTAAAACAGAATTTGATAAACCTGCTAAGTATCCGTATAACCCCATTTACATATAATTTACACATTTAAAGAATGTTTATTTGTATATTTGTAGATAAATTACCAATTACCCAAGTATCTACCATTTACCTAAATATTAAAATTAATATTCACTCAGATTTTTAATTGATACTTAAATGCAACAAACAGTAAATTTATCTGGAACCCAAAAAACCCAGTAAGCAGATAATTTTTAAAAAACAACCTGGATTTTTGCCAACCCTGGTTGAAAATATAACATAAAACCAGGTTTGGAAAACAAAAGTAGGTAATTGTTTATACAAGAAATAATAAACACAAAAAACATAGAAATGCATGAATAAACTATTTTATAAAAACAGGTCAGCTTTAAAAAAACAAAAACGATTACACACACATCCTGTAGCTAATTACAATACATATTCAAATATTTCTCATTCTGTTCTCTGGGCATTAAAACTATACAGTGCTCAAAAATTTGCAAATTTAATCATTTTGATTTTTTAAATCGAATACCCTGGCGGCAGGTAGAGGGAGAGGGGCCTTTTTTGTTCCGTTGCCCTTCTAATAATATATCAGTAAAAAAACTAAAAATCATAAAACTTGCCTTTTATGAAATTTTATGCTTTACTAATTTGAGATATATATCAAAACTAGATTTTGGCTGGTTTTTTTCAAGATGGCGATGCTCGCACAGGCAGGCCAAGGTCGAAAAAGTGGATTTTACAACAGGGCTTATTGCACTAGGCTATTAAGAAGCTAAAGTTTTTTTATATTCAAACTACCATATCTGAAAGCAGCTGAGCAATTTAAAAATATGAAGTAACATATAAACTGCAAACTCATTAATAGGGCTTTTCAAGAATACAATAATAAGCAAAGGTATTTTAGTACCTAGAACTTTTGTGTAAGCAAATTTTATGTCACTCGTATGGTTTTGGAGCTACCTTTTATCCCAGTATTATTGCCGGTCCCTGTATGTAGAATTTGCAATGCAGTCCACATTTAGAAACTGAAACAGCACCGATCACATTCACAAAAGATTCCATTATGTACAGAGCTGCAAGAAAATCTTCCTTTCATTTATAAGAGTTAGTAAGAATTTCAAAATATGCCACAATATATAAAATTAAAGATACTTCTCAAACACACATTTTCTCCCCACTCTTTTCAATAGCATCTACATAAATTACAATTCTCAGAGATGAATATTCAAATACTATAAAAGTTATTAGTACCTGGTGCATCTTTAAATTTTAATTATTTGTTGCTCCTTGCAAATGATTATTACTTATTACAAAAAAAAACTACATTATACTCAAAGTTGCACAGTATCAGAAATACATCACGTATCAGTGAGACAAAAAGTGACTATCATGTATCATTGCTACCAGTTGGCTGATTTTGCACAAAATATTTCTTAAAAATCTTTTGTGGAAAAAAGTTAAGGTCAGACCTCAAGTAGTGGTACAACGGCTCGTGACTGACATAATTTGGTTGTCCTTGAAATGTCACACCTGCAGCCTTTCTATCGTTTAACATTTTTACTTTAAATGTTTCTTTCTATACATTTCGTACTTTTGCAATTGACATTAACGTCTGAATTTGTTTGGGTCATTAAAGTATGACTCGTTTGTTATTTCTGTACAATTTAGTCTATCTTAGACATCAACAAATGTAATTATCTTGACACAGATGTGTCCCTTTCGTGATTTTTATGTAGTACTTAAATCATTGTCACACAAAAAAATGTGTTTATATAATAAAAACCACTTCAAATAAAAACCATTTATAGTCGTTTTGGAACTAGGTGAGACACTAGATTTATATTGGCAGTATTTATTTGTTCGCACCACACTAGTTTGTAATTTTAAATTTCAAAGTCTTCATCTTGCATGGAGAGAAATTTAAAATTTAACAATACAGATAAAAAACACGTAATTTCTGATAGCGACTGGAATCGACCGTTTAACGTACTATCCGAGGTACGCTGGCTGCAATTTTGTTACCACTATAGGTCAAACACCCCTCCGAGTGCCGACCACTGCAAACATTGCTTAACTCTCGAAACTATTTCACTAGTCCTGCAACCAGCTAAGGCACAAGTAATTTCGAAATAATTTAAAAAGTTGGAAAAATCCGTAAGCCTATAATACACTGTATTATTCTTAATACTCCTGACTAATTTTTAGATTTCGATCAGTAATTTCTATAAATATTTAAAATCTAATATTCAGACTGTAGAAAAACTTAGAACCGAGACAAGAGATAACTGCTTGGATAATCAATTTTTGAAATTCCAACTGGGCCCAAAAATTTGCGAATACCATGAAAAAACCAGCATTTTACTCTGATCAATTTATTAGACCATGCTAGATTGAATTTGGAATAGACAGGGGGCTACACAAATCTTTACAAACTATTGAAATCTATGGGGTATAAATATAAAACCAAATGATTCCACAAAATACATGACTGATTCAAAATTTCTGTTGGGAGAGCAAATTCAAATTCTTAAAAAAATATTCGAAATATGCCAAGGAAGAAGCGACTTTTATTTACCTATATGAATTCTAGATATACCAGAATGGAAGCATGATACGAATGTGGTTGAAAGATGATTGAAACCAGAAGGTAAGAGATTCACAGTGCTTCATGCAGGCTATTGTGGTGGTTTCCTACAGGGGTGTGACCTTCTTAACTCAAAAATTTAACATTGAGATTACCACAAAAATATGAACAGAAGAATGGAAACGGGAAAAACAGCAAATGACAAATGGAATTGCAAAGCTGGAAAATATGAAGAAACAGGAAAAAAAATAATAATCGTTAAACATAAGAGAAGAAGGAATATAAAAGACTAAGTAGAAAATTTCTTAGGAAGAAAATTAGGAGTACAGGTTACGGTTATCGAATCATATAAAATTGGGAAAAATCAAGAGAGAAAAGCAACTATGGCAAAGATACAGTCCTGGAATAACAAAATGGAGATTATGACTAAGAAAAAACTGAAAGGAAACAGATATTTATGGATTTCGACTTAACATCAAATGAAATGCAAATTCACAATACAGTAAAAGAAAGTAGAAGTACACACTGGAAGTAAAGTCAAGATTAGATAACAAAAACTAACAATAAATAACAAAACATATGAATGAAACCTAAAAGCCGAGAAATTACAATATAAAAGTGAAATAAAATCAAACGCTCCAAAAAACTGCTACCAAAAGATGAACAGAACGGAAGACCCATAACAACTGCAACAAAAAAGGAGATGAAGATAAATATATAATGCAAAGATCTTAAAACACTATGCACAAACTAGAAAAATTAAAAGAAGAAGCATAATAAGAACAAGCACTTACAATGTGTGGACGATGTTAACACCTGGCAATAAGATGGAAGTTGCAAAAGAATTAGCACGGTATAAAATAGGAATTACAGTATTTCAAGAAACTCAATGGGGCGACCAGGGAGAAATAAGCAACAATTGGTAGTAGCGACAATAAAACAAAAGCTAATGACTGCGAAAGAGAAGAACAAAAATGAAAGAATATGGGCACTAGAAAAAGAATGTGAGATAATACATAAAAGAGTTGAATACAGAATTGGATAAAGAAATAACCACTGAAAATGTGAACGAAAAATAGGAAAATATTAAAGAAGGAATAAAGACAACAATGGAAAAAACTATAGAATATCCAAAGACAATTAAGAAAAAAGGCTGGTTTAATGAGATGTGAGGAATTAACAAACCAAACGAGAGAGGCAAGACTGAAGCAACTAAGAACTGGAAAAGAAAAAGATATGGAGATATATAAAGAAAAGAAAAAGAAGCAGTAAAGTTATGTAAACAGAGTAAGAGTAAATGGATAGATAAGCAATGGAAGAAATTGAGGCCAGTAGTATGAATACCAACATGAGAAATATGTATAAAAATATCAGAAATCTAAAAGCTATAAACAGAATAAAAGTTAGTAAAGTAAGTAAATACAACAAAGAAAAGATAAAAGAAATTTGGAAAAATCATTTTAAGAACTGTTCAATGAGAGGGAAGTGGAAGAATAACTTAAAGAATTAACCGAAGACGAAGAAGAAATATTACCAGTACCATGACAGGAAAAGTTCACGCAAGTGATTAAGAGAATAAAAAGGAACAAAGTATCTGGCAATGATAGAATATATGGGAAAATGATTAAAGAAGAAGAAAGGAAATTACACGAAAAAATATACAAACTAATCCAAGAAATATGGAAGGCAAGAAAAATGCCCGAAGAATAGAAAAATGCAGTGATAGTACCTATATTGAAAAAGAGCGATCCAGAAAAATGCCAAAACTACAGAAGAATCGCCTTACTGAATGTGACATTTATTTATTCACGATTACAAGAAGTAGGCGGCAAAGCCGATAAAACTTCTATCAGGAAAACAAGCAGATACAAACAACTGAATTTAAATGACACACATGTCACATGACAAATTCAATTATATTTAAAGTAGACAAATTAACAACATATAAAATATTAACATCACGCATCCAACGACAGCTAGTAAATACAGTAGAACTCGCTTTTAACGATCACGGTTACAGCGAATTCACGTTTATAACGAATAATTTTGAAGGTATATTTGAATTACATTTGATTTAATGCATGTATTTCATGTTTATTACGAATTTGTTTCACGGGAATAACGAACCAAAATTTAAGGATACATTCTCAGAACTGATCCTTTTCATCTCCTAATAAAATGTAACTGAAAGATATTAGGTATTTTGTTGTGGCAACATTATAATAAGGAAGGTTTTCTAGGAAAATAGTGGTCAGTTAATTTTCGTAGGCCACTTTCTCTAGCTCTCTCTAGCACTCTGTACAATAGCGCGAGATAGTGGGCATTGTAAGCAACTCCGTTTTTCTTAGAATCCAGCAGCTACCTGCAGGATCCAGTTCTTCGAAAAGCGATAATGGGTTTCGCCCGATGTTATGGCTCAGTTCTGTTATCGCATTCTGCAAAACGAAAGTGTTGCGTCATAGCCACGGCTTAGCTATTGCATTTAACAAAACCCTTTACAGGATTAAAAGTACAATAGCTATAAGACGTTGGCCTATAACGCAACAAAAAGAGTAAAAAAAATCTTCAAGTGGATGTATCTTGGTCGTTCCTTTACTGACATTCCGTATGTACCTACGCATTTTCTAGTTGTGGAAAAATGTCGGGAGTCAAACGGAAAATGTTATCGGTTTCCGAAAAAGTAGAAATTATACGGAAGTTGGAAATTTGCTCAAATTATGACCTTCTTGGGTATAACAAATAACGGTTATTACGAACAAATATAGCGGTCCCGTGGAATTCGTTATAACCGAGTTCTACTGTAGTATATTACATACCAAGGTGGAAAGTGTTTCATTCCTGTCGAGAGATTAAGTAGTTAACCGAGACGCGTAGCGTCGAGGTGAACTTTATCTCGAGACAGGAATGAAACTTTTCACCGTGGTATGTATACTATTTTATTCGCAACCACTTTATTCTAAACAATAATTGGGAAAATTATTATATTATGATACGACAGGTTGTGACACGCATGAATGGATCAACGAGATTCCCAGTGTCCCTACCTACTCAGCGGTCGGGAATGGATGGCGCATGAATGGATCAACGAGATTTCCATTGTCCCTACCTACACAGCGGTCGGGAATGGATTCATTTCCAACCGGCAATCACTTTTCCGACCGGTTGGAAAGTTACAAGTTGGGAATAGCTCATTTTCCAAATTTTTAAAAGTCAGTAATGATCTTATTACATATATGGTTGCGAATAAAATACATTGAAACACTACTTGCGCATTATCAATGCGGGTTTATACCAGGAAGGCCAACAATAAATGCAATTCACGCAATGGACTAGATTATTGAAAAGTGAAAATTTTTTATTTTTGTATTCAGTGCGCAAAATGAGTAGTTTGAATGACACTTTTAGCCAAGTTCTTTAGGTGGAAAAATGTTGTACACCCTGGTGCAAAAAATGTCGCCTTTAGTAATGCAAAACAAATAACCTATTTTTGCCAGGTCAGAAAAAGGCAACTTATGTATTGATAGCGATGCGTAAATGTCATCTTTTTTGACGGTCATAGAAAAAATATTTATAGATTCCAATCTTTTTGTTCCAATCTGTACATTATGGCAGCTTTCATAGATGTGTCAGGTATCATTTCAGCCTCAAGAATGCAGAAAGTATTTTCTAAAGCTATTACTTTTAAAATACATTTGAAACTTTATACTGTATATTCATGTGAGGTTTTTCGTCAGTTTTGACACAAACTGACAAAAAACCTAACCTGCTAATCTCGAATTTGACATAGACTTAAAACTGACAGCAGGGTAACCAACATTAAGAGTTTTTCAATTCATTTTATTCTCTCACTAAATACAACTCGCGGTATGATTAGTAATCGGTGATATTTCTCATTGAAACCGAAGGAGCAAATTCAACTCGTCCTTCGGACTCATTGAATTCGCACCTCGGTTTCGATTCGGAAATATTACCGATGATAATCATACCACTTGTGGTATTATGGCTGAGAATACAAATCATTAATCACGTGACTCTTTTTAAACCAATTGGAAGCATAAAAACCCTTGGATACATGTGTACCACAGCGGTGATACAAAACAAAAATTCGTATCACCTTGTTGTGGTCTGTTGCTACGCAAAAGTGTGGTTAGCAGTTTAGGTTTTGCATCAGTTTTGACACAAACTGACTCACATCCAAACTTGCTAACCTCGAATTTGACATAGACTTACAGTGCTACCAACATAATTCATTGTATTCTCTCACTAAATACAACTCGCGGTATGATTAGTAATCGGTGATAATCATACCACTTGTGGTATTATGGCTGAGAATACAAATCATTAATCACGTGACTCTTTTTAAACCAATTGGAAGCATAAAAACCCTTGGATACATGTGTACCACAGCGGTGATACAAAACAAAAATTCGTATCACCTTATTGTGGTCTGTTGCTACGCAAAAGTGTGGTTAGCAGGTTAGGTTTTGCATCAGTTTTGACACAAACTGACTCACAAGCAAACTTGCTAACCTCGAATTTGACATAGACTTACAGTGCTACCAACATAATTCACTGTATTCTCTCACTAAATACAACTCACGGTATGATCAGTAATCGGTAATATTTCTCATTGAAACCGAAGGAGCAAATTCAACTTGTCCTTTGGACTCGTTAAATTGGCACCTCGGTTTCAATTCGAAAATATCACCGATGATAATCATACCACTTGTGGTATTATGGCTGATACTATTGAATTTTATATTACTGTCAATCATAAAGCAAGTTATTGTAGAAAAAAAACCTGTTTAACTGAAATATGATTTATGTGAGTTTAATAATGACAAAAAACGTGAAAATTTAAATTGCAGATAAAAATGTGTCAAAAATCTAATGGCTTGTGAATAATTTTAACATGATTATTAAAGGTGCTTTGCCAACTAAATTTTATCTATTTATTCAGGAAATAATCATGCCGAACATCCCGCGTGCATGTAAACTAGCCTGGATAAATTTTGACGATTTTCTGTCAGAATATTTTGCTCTGAAAAAAAATATCTCGTAAATTTTCCGTCCCAAAATCCCTCGTGCTACGCGCTCGGATTTCTTGTTGAGTGGCAAAATTTGCTTAACAATTTCTTAGCAAAACGATTTGACAGAAAACGTCAAAATGTAATCGGCTATTTTAATGCACTTGAGATATTACTGTTGAAAAATTTTCATAGCTTGAATGCAAATACCTCTATTTTTAAGAATTTTCAAAATATGTATTTCTAGCACAATGCAGCCGCAACACCTATTTGAAGCACTAAGCCCGATGTTCTACATCTCTTTGCTTTCTGGAACAAGCCCCATTTATTCCCAGCAAAATGAAGGAAAGCACCAACTGAAAACCTCGAGCGTGTTTAAAATTGTGACCGTGCTGTACCTCTCCATATACACCTTCAGTTTAGTGTATGGCATGGGGAACTTGAATGCCAAGACGAGCATCATGTACTTTGGCAATGCCATGTCCAGTATTGGCATCGCACTGGACTCCATCGGCCAAATCATGCTAATCTACACAATATACATCTTCAGCTTTGCCATCCCTAAAAATATACGACGAATTCTCGAGAAAATGGCAGTCATCGATTCCGTTATTTCCAACCTGGGATACAAGACCAACTACAACAAGACTTTCTGGCAGCAAGTCCTGCTTCTCTGTGTAGGAATTGCATCGATCGTCTTTACAATTGTATTCCAGTTCCTGATAATATCATCGCGTGCGATGTTCCAACTCGATGAGGCGCTGTGGTTCGTGTATTATTTCCCCATGGTGGTGGTGTTTGTGATGGAATGCCAGTTTTCGTTCATCGTTTATCTCATCTATCAGCGTTTTCAAGCCATTAACGAAATATTGCATGACATGTCTACGCAGGACGCTAATTTAAATAATAAAATTACCGACTATGCTTCATTCAAAGGTACATCCATATCGTAATCAAAAGCAGAGCTCTCCATAATGTGAAATGTTTTAGACGTCCAAATGGTGAAATCTAAGGAATCCATGACTCCAACTGTACTGCGCAAGGTGGAAACACTGATGCAAGTTCACGATTCCATTATCGACGCCGCGGACGAAGTCAACACTAACTATTCATTCCAAATCTTGGTTTGCTTAGCTGTGTTGTTCATTAAAACAGTTTTTGCGATCTTTTTCGCATATTTTGAACAGTTCGTAAGTATTTGTTTTTTGTTTTATGAAATAAGAAAGAAGCATTGCATTGTGCAACTATAAAAAATCAGTTACAGATAAGCCTGTACCAAACAAATGTTGCTTAATCAATGTTATACAAGCTTGTAAAAAACAAGATGTAAAATTCTCGGTAATTTTCTTTCAGAAGATATTCTCGAGAATGTTACCGAGAAGATTCTCGAGAATATTCTTGAGTATATTCTCAAGAATTATTGTTTCGCATTCCTGCCTTCAGAATGTTTAAACCTGCCAAGTTTTATATTAATTATGGGTTATGAAAATAATCTGTCAACTTTAAATCTCCAAAATAATGCTAATTTAGGCATTATTGTTAAAACACTAATCAATAGAGGCACCAACTCACAGCACAAGGAATACATGAACAAAACAGACTGACTGGGATTACCATACAATGTGATCGCAAACCAGCAGGTCAACACCCAAACATCCTATGGATAGAAACACTGGGATTCCCCTGATAGCCACAGTTGTGCTAAGCAATTTTCTCTACCCACTCACTTACTCACCTTGTCCTTGTAATATTCTCTGAGAATATTCTTTTGCTTCCAATAGTTTATTACAAAAGAATTTTCTGCCTCCGAATAATCTCGAGAATATTCTAGTTTTCGAGCATATTTTTTTAAGAATATTCTAGACTCCCATCACTACTTATGATGTAAATTTTATCAAAAAAGTGCTTCGTTTTAAAGTTACTTTTGCAAGAGAAGAAGTTGTCAAACTTATATGTTTTGACCGTTGTTTGCGTTGATTGTTTATAATAAGTCTGTTCAATGCTCTAAAAAGTATGCTTCCTGACAAAGTCTTATAACAGATGTCACCAAGATCGCATGTTACTGGAGACTGTAAATATTCACCAGTACTTCGGAAATATCGAATTCAACCAAACAGAATATTGAAAACTTATGCGAAGTGACAAATAACGTGGGATTTGGTATAATATCTGCTACAGTGGCCATGTCAGCAGTATAAATTGTTCACACGTTAGAAGAGCGAACCGATAGTTCTTTTCTGAACACATTGACTAGTGTTAATACTTGCACGCCACTATTAGGCTTAATGTATCTAAAACAGAGATAAATATTTGTAATGCCTTTCTAAGTTGATATTTAATTTCCTTAATACATAATACCATGAGATCAGAAAAGAAATGATTCTGAGCAGGCCTTAGTATGTGTTATACGTTTGGCAGTACTGAAGTGTATTGTCAGTCTATGTCGAATTCGAGATTTGCAGGTTAGGTTTTGTTTGTTATTTGACACAGACTGACGTAAAACTTAACCTGCAAATCTCGAATTCGACATAAACTGACAATACACTTCAGTACTGCCAAACGTATAACACAAATCAAGACCTGCTCAGAATTTTTTTTTATCTCAGGGTACTAGTAACATTCTAATAGAGACACTTCCATATTTGCCACAGTAAGGAAATGCTATGAAAGTTACTGATTCTTTATTACCCCTTAAAATCACATTTTGAATGTGAAGATCACGATCAACCAATTTTTGATAGAATTTTATCAAAACTTCAAATCTTAGCAGTCACTGCAAAACACAAACGAATGGAAACTTTGAATTTTAAAGTACTGAGTAGAAAGATACAAAATGTTATTTTAAACTTACTATTCATTTTATGTTTAACATTAAAAACAATTGACAATGCCATCGATTGACAACTTAGAAATCTCAGTGTTAAACCTTGAACTTTAGATTCCATTGACACGCGATAGCAGCGCCTCTAGTTGTAAATTTAAATGGAATGGACCACGGCCTCCTGGATTAGTGCGAGACTGACGTCTCTAAGCAGCCCGTCGCATTTTTAGTTCAAGGCGTTTTTATAGTTTGTAGAGGCGCTACAGTACGTTGCGCTTGTGCACTTGGTTGCATACGTCCACGGCCTCCTGGATTAATATTAATCTAGAAAGTCGTGCCTACGTTACAGATAATTTATCAAAACCCAACAGATGGCGCCAAAGTACGTTGGCCTCAGAATCACAAAAATTATAGAAATGTGGCGGGCCGCGTAGAGACGTCAGTCTCGCACTAATCCAGGAGGCCGTGGAATGGACAGACTTGTTATAAACAATCAACGCAGACGACGGTTTTGACAAAGTAATTTATTTTTCATAGGAAATTGATAATCATTATGACACTTCCAAGTAGTTGTCAACTGTTTAATTCTCACAAACCAACTAGATTGTACTAGCAACCATGTCTGAGTCTCTTTTCTTAGTATAGTTTGGTGGTGCAAGTAAAATTTTAAATTATTTTTCAATTTTGACTTTCAAAGAAGTTTTAAAATTTTAATATAGGTATTTAAACATATTCCATATTTGAAAAATTACAAAGAAAAACTATATACATTTTTCATCTAGCCATTAAAAATTAAGATTGCAATATTATACAGTTTCCACATTGCTTTTGCTGTTTATACAATAAAACTTAATTTTCTTAAATGAAGCAATTAAATAATTTATTTTTTACATTCTGAACATTATGAACAAACCCAAACTCAAAATAGCTGTGCCAGAAGCGTATTAATAAAATTCATGAAAATAATTATATTGAATTGGGTTGGTTAACAAAAATAAAATTTAATCCCCAACGATACTCAGTCTCGTCATAATAGTTGGACTATTTACATAAATAATACAAATGTTCAATTTGTTTTACATTTTGCGGTAAAAGTCTTCCAGATAGCCCTGATCTGATCTTTTAATGCTTGCTTTGTACAGCTGGACTCTTTCGCAATTCTCTTTTCCTTCTTCCCACCAACGCTCTATTGGAGACGGATTGGGGCTAAATCTATCTAGACCTATCCAATATCAGAATATAATTTTTTGCAATCCAGCTGGAATGTGTTTTTCCATTAGAAATTTTCAGACGGGGAATAGACTATAAAAGATATCTTTGAGAATTTCTATGTATTATCCATATTCACTATCAACTAAACCACTTTACTTGTAATACTTTATGATATTCCGAATGGTTGAACGTGATACATTTAATTCTGTTGCAATTTGATAAGTAGTTCACCGTTTTTTAATACATTAATTATTAATTTTCTTAAGTCTGTAGATAAGTGCTTATCATGAACCATCATTGTAGCAAACTAAAGTTGATATTTACCATTGTTTTCATGTGCTGATTGTAGCTGCTAGAGACAGGAATTTCTCTGAGACAATTGTTTTTTTTTAATTTGTAACGGTTCATACTTGTACTAGTTCAACTATTACGACGAGACTGAATTTAACTGAATTCAATGTAATTAGCTTCATGAATTAATAACATTTTATAATTACACTTCTGTGCTGGTACAGGTTTTGCAACCCCGAGATACCCGCGCAAATTGCCCTCTGAAAATTGAGGTTGGGCATGGGGCTAACTACTCTTACGACTAACATCTTTACCCATAAAAACATTTCAGCTACGAAACCTCAAAACGAGCCTCGGACATGATGATCATGTTGACACCAAAATAAACAATAAACTCGGGACATGAATTTTGGTATTTGGAATATTTGAACCCTCAGACAGGAGTCCTAACTACTCTATTCAAATAAATACAAAAATAACAATTAGCACAACGGCCCTTCAGAAGATGCAATGGTTGGACAATGGAAAAAATTAGTAAAGATGAATGGGGCGTATACTAGAGTGGCTCTTTGGCCAACTCACATGAGTTTGGAGTGGGATCCATTGTTGGGAGGAAACTACAACATATACAGCTTACAGAATCTAGATTGACTCTCAAAGTAGGCCATGAAAGGCGCTGTGATCATATTTCATTTCACTGAATTGACAATAAGTGGAAAGATGTAATTGTCAAACATACAAAGTTTGGTTACATTTTAAATTGCAAGTAATCAGTAGAGGTGGGTAGAGAGGGATTTCATTTGCGTAGTGACTAACGTCATATGAGAGATTCTTTGTGTTTTAAAGTGTGAAAATTGCTATTGCTGTTGATTTAGTTAATTCAGTTATTTTGTTATTGCTGCTGTTTTTCTGTGTGTTGTTAATTGTGTTTTGAAATGCGCCATGCCACAATGTTGTGTACGCCTCTGATTTATTGTGTGATTTAGCTAAAAACGGTTAACAATATT